>NDFZ01003200.1:12481-24792 GCA_002192655.3 Mamestra configurata | reverse complement strand
TTTTTTTTAAATATCTTTGTAGGGTAGCTTTAGCTACCCGCCTAAATTTTTTATCAAATATTTAAAACAAACTAAAGAATATTAAAATATCATGATAATTAGTTACCTGGCATCCATTTGGTAACAGCATCAATGAGGAACCGCGAGTCTGTGTTGATCTCCAGTTTGCGGATACCATTCTCGTGAGCTATCTGCACAGCGCACGTGGCCGCCTGGATCTCGCCACTGTTGTTCGTGGCGCGGCCCCCGCTCACCGGCGCGCTCACGTTCAGGGGGTGATCATCTCCCCAAAATACACCGAAACCAGCTTGGGCTCCACTCCTGCCGTTTGATGAACAGGCTCCATCGGTGAAAACTTGCACATATCCGCCATGGCTCACCAAAAACGACATCTTGAATATTATACTTATAACGCTCTTGTTACTGAAGCAGCAATTACCGCGGACGAGTAGGTAGGTGATGAAGAACCTTATCCCTCGACGAAGTCACAAATTATGGTATAAATAATTAAGCAGTGTCAACTGTCGCCTGTCGCCGGCAACGGGCAGAACAATAACACAAGTTTCAAGTTCGTTCATCGAATTCCTAGTATTTCGTTTGTGTGTGTGTGTCCGACCTTGCTTGCTTGACACTGCCACCAATCAGGAGTAAGTTTTATCTGGCATGGCACAATCATCCAATGAGAATAGTTTTTCACCCTATGATGATAATAAAATGTAAGTGTGCGTGAGATTATTTTGTTAGGGAGTAAAATTTTGGCGGTAACATACTTGTGGCGGTACCCGGCAAAATATGCAACTAAGTCTGAGGCGCTCAACACGGTAGGTTTCTGTCAGTTTGACCAAAGTCAAGGCTGTGACNTAACATACTTGTGGCGGTACCCGGCAAAATATGCAACTAAGTCTGAGGCGCTCAATACACGGTAGGTTTCTGTCAGTTTGACCAAAGTCAAGGCTGTGACTGACGGAAAAACTATCGTGTAATGCAATGACTGATGGTTGCATTAAATAGATTGACGGATTTCCGGATATTCATCATGCAACCATCAGTCATGACTTTTGAGTGAACGTGTGGTGGCGTCCATCAATCATCCGTCAGTCAGCTTAAGAAATTCGATGAAAAATTATGAAAAGAATGCGGATTACAGGAAAACCTATACGAAGTCTATGGCGTCGTCCTAATGCGATTTCGTCGCACGACGAGTTTAACACACACATTCCTTTAGAGTGTCCTAATTGAAGCTTGTACGTGGGGCATACTGAAAATTTCTGGATCTGGCCAATTATAATAACATAATGAAAAAAAAAACAATGGGAATTCGAAAATGGAACTCTGGGAACATGTTACTTTTTCATAAAATATGCGAGACTGTTAATAGTTTTTAGCGTACCCAAAGGGTAAAACGGGACCCTATTACTTCTTAGTAATCTCGTAAGTACCATGTCGCAGCTCTGCGTATTCGTGGTATGGAGAATTTAGACGTGGACATGATCATCTCCATGACGAGGTAGGTACGTGAAGGTCGGCCGACGACTGCGGTTACAGAATCTAATATTGATACCGTACGACAACCTACTGAAACTGACAAAACAATTACTTGTCAGCAAATTAGTACCTACTTTGTTAGGCATTGGAATGAGCCAAGTGCAAAACATTTTACATGTACATCTGAAGGTTCGGAAGCTTTGCACTCGATGGATATCGCATGACTTAACAGAGTACCAGAAACGACTGCGTGTCCAGTCCAGTGGTGCCGTAAAATAAAAAGTTTAACGGAGGGCAATCATTGGCTGTCTATTATATTGTGACAAGTAACGAAACCTGGGTGTACTGCTTAGAACCCGAAAGAGAACCCAGTCGGCGTAGTGGGTCTTTCCTTTTGAAGATTTGCCGACGAAATTTAAGAAAAGTCTAAGCATTGGTAGAAAAATGGTTGCTTCTTTTTTCAGCATATCAGGATATTACACTACAGTATCGCTTGAAAATCAAAGGTCAGTGACTGCAGATGGGTACGTCAACACCTGCTTAGTCTTAGAAAAAATTCGCGGCCATTTGGGACTTTTTCCATTCGAGTCCAACTCGCTCTTGGCAGGATTTTTATTTAAGTTGATATACAGTTATGTCATAGTTAGTTTAGAATTGTAAAAATTGTTATGAATAAGTTTGTATATTCTAAGGCTATAATATCCCATCTTGCTCATCTTAAATTCCAATACAAGCTTTTCTTATATAAATATCTATCCATATGAAATTGAGTGAACGTGTGCATTCTCTGTAGAATCTGAGGTGTGACTGTCGATCAGTCAGCCACCTCCCATTCGTCATTCATGACTTTTGGAATTGAGTGACGCTTGCATAAGCGTGTTATTATAATGTTATTTTTGACTGACTGGATACCTCATGTATTGTTTAATTTACTAATAGAGACGTCATACTCATTATATAGGACGGTAGGTACCTACTTACTTCTTATAAGTACCACTCATACGTTCATAATGAACTTTGAGGTCACAGGTTAATAGGAGTTTTATGACCATTAAACCGGTTCAAGAGGACGGATAAGGATTACGTTAACTAAAGTGCCACTCCACATTAGGATGAATGGGATCTTGTCCCTAACCAAGTTCGCGTATACGTACATAGGCGATCCGTACAGCCGCGCCGACCATTGAAAAGGGTCTCTGTTCATTATGATGAAACCAATTATATTATATTAATAAAAAAAGGTAGATATCGCACTGGCGCGCAAAAATTGTTGCGAACGAATTCAGACAATTTGTCGTAATTTGTTTTAGTCGGTTTATAGCAGCGAGCGAAACAACGCGTGTCTGTGTCGTGCCTATATTTACCTAAAATGCCAAGTTGTGTGTTACGAAAGTGTAAAAACTATGATTCCAAGAAAAATAAGAGTGTAGGAGTTTCATACCATACGTAAGTATATTAAAATAATGTCATATTCATATTTTTTCACGATTTTATTTCTCATTTACAAATTACTTACATTTCGAATTATTAATATGGCGGTACGATAAGGACAGTGAATATGATAACAACTGCAGCGCGACAAGGACAAACAGCCATGTGTCATAGATTAATCAACCAGAAGCGAAATCGTAGGCAGAATACACAACGTTCGTTGTCCGCTTGAGTTAGTTTGTTAGCGTCTTTCTAATAATAATATTAATAGCGGGCTAGTCAATATTATTTTATTACTCGATTAGGAGGTATCTTAGATAAAACATTTATTTTTTGTAATGTTTTTGTTATCTTCCAGATTTCCTACTGATGTTTATATAAAACATAAATGGATCAGCATAGTTCAGGCGGAAAGAAGTGAATATAACTGGATACCTACAAAAAGTAGTACAAATTGTTCTGAACATTTTAAAAATGAAGATAAATATACTACTTCCAAAGGCTACATGCGTCAAGGCTACGTGCATTGTATCTTAGTCTAAGTTTGTGATTAAATAATTAACAATATTCTGTTTTTGTTTTATTAATTAATACATCATATTCATTACCAATGTAATATACCTATGCTCATATCCAATGTCCCATCTGTGGTAAATCCGCATACTCTATGATGCACTAGTATACTTCAAGCGCAACTCACTACAAATAGCTATCTCTTTCTGTTACATACTTTCCGTATTAACTGTCGCAGGCGTAGTTGAATATGACTATACACCTACATGTAAGTACATTTGTAATACAACCCAACAATTTCTGGACGCCGCTTAATATGAACGTAGCGTATCTTCTCTTATAATATCATTGGATAAAACGCACGTAGTAACTATTAACTTTATCTGTGGTATAGGTATTATAGTAAATAACATTACGCCTGTTCCCTGAAGGATTAGGCAGAGGGTACACATTTGCCTAATCCACCATCCATGCCAAAGAAAAAGTAAAGTTAATAAGAAAGTGACTGTGTAATGGTGGTAAATAAGTATATTTTTTTCCCAAATAGGCATACTATTTTGTAGAGGCAGCAAAAATGAATAAATTAATTTCTTTAATAAATACTTTATTTCAAAGACATGATATTATTATTTTTCAGATAGTTCCCAGATTTTTTTCACATAATAACATGGTAAGGCGTCTGTCACACTGCGGAGGCGTAGTGTGAACGAAACCGCTGAATGTTGCTATCTACTAGACATTTTAATATAAATACTTACATAATTGTTCATTTACAATAACAAAATGACATTTTCAAGCATTGCCTCAGTTCCTACTATTTTTAAATATTTAATTAGGAACATCTGCAGCCTTATTGATGAAAAATATAACCACATGATACTGATTTACAGTGTCTTTATTCAATTTTATTACAGAAATTAAAATCTGCCAATCAGTATTTCACTGAATTTAAGTAAGAGAACATACCCCATACTACGTGACCCATTAATTAAAACCCTCCTCCTCCCGTCGGTAACCACTCATAGTATGTGCCAAAGATTCCCCAGTTGGTGACCACTCGTATTATATGCCAAGATCCCCCTCTCTTCCTCTAGTTTTCACTTAGTAGTTCATAATTATGGTTTTAAATATTTTTGCAAACAGTAAGTTAAAAATAATAATTTGGTTTGTATTTGTCTTTTCTGATATGGTGCTTGTTGCTTAACGCCAAGAGCGCATGCATACTTAAGGAAAGCTCTCATCGCTGTGCGCCATATTTGAATATAGCCCGAAAACGCGCGATATTTCCCTAGAAGATATTGACTATGTGACAAAAAAACCTAAATCGCCTGCCCCTGTGACCAAGTGTGGTATTTTGAAGATGGTTGGGTATGTTCCCTAATCATTTGGTTTGATTTTTGATGAATAAGCCTGCCTATTGGTATCAAGAGCAGAATTTCAAATTCCACTTTTAATGAACCAGTCTTTCATGTTTTACAAAGAAGCTTTGCTTGAACTAGCAATAGATCAATTGACCACAGACTAGAATGTCAAAGTTCTTTATTTCATTTACTATACATCACAGCACCAGCCTTAGCCAGCTCATCCGCCATCTCATTGCCGTGTATTCCTTTGTGTGCTTCCACATAATTCCATTTGATTTGTAACTTATGCCGTACGCTATCTAAGTCTTTGAAGTCTTTTTCGTTCTTCACTGGCTCTCCAGACGCTAGCTTCCAACCTTTTCGCTTCCAGGCTGAAAATTAATTAAAAACAATAAATATATATATATTTTACAATGTAATCAGGTTTTTTTTCAAGCTTTGCAATTTGAATGGCTTATGAAGTTAGGACTAATTGGTTTTTAAAAATCATATATTACCAGGCATCCATTTGGTAACAGAATTGATCACAAACTTTGAGTCTGTGTTGATTGACAGCTTCTTGACTCCATTCTGAAGTGCAACCTTTATAGCTCTAGTGGCGGCCTGGATTTCTCCACAATTGTTTGTGGCCCGCCCTGAAACAGGCTCACTGATGTTCAGAGGATGGCCATCTCCCCAGTACACTCCAAGGCCAGCTCGCGCTCCAGTCTTGCCATTCGCTGAGCAGGCTCCATCTGTGTAAACTTGCACATAATCATCGCTGTCCATTTCAAATTCTGCTCCACCAACTGTTTTTCGTCTCTTGTTTTGGGGTGGCTCTATTAGAATTGTTTTCTTGGTCCCTTTTTTCATTATTTTATCCACTCCTTTTTCAAATGTTTTCAGTCTTTTCTCTATGTCATCCATTTGTTTTGATATTACTGCGTTCAAGTCGTCGGAACCGTCAGAAAAATCGTCATCAGAATCATTTTGCTCCTTCGCATAGCCAGCACTAACTTCAGATTTTCTTATGGGTTTTTCTGAAATACTTTGATTATTACTAGACGTGGAAATAGTCCTTTTGAGGTTATTTGTCGAGTTCGCGGGTTTTGGTTGCTTATTAGATTTTTTAAACTTGGCACTTGTGCTTGGTCCACCTTCTGTACTGATAAAATCTTGCGCACCCATAATAGAATCAAATTTTTTATAACGGGCACCAGGAAAACCTTTCACTTGAGCTTCACAATCAGGCCACGTCATAAATATTCCTGAAGTCCGACCTTTTGCTACAGCGTAAAAGGGCATTTTTGAAATTATTAAAGGCGGACTGTAAAATACTTTAATATTTTTCAAAAGAACGTGCAAAGAAAACACTCTCAACAGTGACATTTGTATAACAGTCTTGGTAGTGACATTTTGTGTGTTTACACAGGTGACATTGACATTAGTAACACTACATATTTGGTTTTTTTTGTCTACCCCGAAGGGAAGGCTACAGTCTTTTGACCATATTGCCTAGTCTTACGTCTCTCGTGTTTTGCATTAGAATGCGGATATAACACATTTTAATTATTTTTGGAGCATCTGGTAACAAATATATCGATTCGGCCTTCTTGGCAAGTTTCAAGTGAGGTAGTTAATAAAAATATAATAAAAAAATTCAGCTCCACTTAACCGAGATCGCGCCTATTTCAATTATTCCGTGCGTAACGGTGCGTGAACACTTGAGACACAAAACTACACCAGTTTACATCACAATATCCACTAGGAATCAATTTACAAATAATTAAAAGAGCCGCTAAATGAAGTTTAGCGGCTCTTTTAATTATTCTCTACAAAATTGACAGAAGGTTGTGAATTTTAGTGAAGACAGGACAATAATTCGATAGTCGATTCATAACAAGATTATTAAAAAAAGGCGATTATTCATATTAGACGATTATGGTGAAAAGCTGTTTTTTTTTTCGCGATTTCAGCGTTGATTCGATTACCCCTTTTTAGGTATTGCGTTTATTCTGTTACGCGTTGTGTAGGCGCATATATTTCACCACAACCCAAACAAAGAAGTTTGCAAAAGCAGAAAAACATGAATCGAGCTTTACCAGTTAAATTATCGGTAGGGCTCGATCCATATTTTTCTGGAAGAATTATTGTTAAGGAATATTGAGCAAGCGAAGCGAGCTCGAAAAATTTCAATATCTGTCTTGGAAATGTTAGGTTTACCTACTTTCAATAATTAAATATACAAATATAAAATTCTTCCGTTACTGACAGACAATGCACATCCGAAACTACTGGTCGCAGAAAGCGAAGTCGCGGGCAAAAGCTAGTAGATAATGCTTTGGTACAATAGCAAGCAAGGCGAACTCAAAGAAGTTTCTATCTCGCAGGTTTTTTGTTTTTCTTTCAAACATTTCCAAAATAATATGAGTACCTAGTTGTAGTTTGAGAATGTGTAAATGCGATGCGAGCCCAAAAATTTTAGCACCTCGCCTCGGATTTACTTTAATACAGAAACAGAAAATTATCGTTGCCGAAAATTGAAGTAGCTTCCAAAGACAAGCAAAACGTATGGTGTTGCCTGGGTCCGATTTAGATGAGAAAATATGAGACAGCAAAAATTTTTGTATAGAGGTATAATATAAAAATTTTACCTTAAAATAAAATTTATATTTGACATCCCAGAGCTAGCCGCCATATTTATGTCATTGTTCGACTCATATTGATAAGGAAGAAATTATCTGGACTTCAGACGTCATAGGAAACATAATACAAGTTTTATTTTAAGGTAAAATTTTTATATGTGTTCCATTAGACGTCTGAAGTCCATTATGAGAGACCTGTTTGTTATCTCCCTGGTGGCTTGCTTCATGAATGCAACAATGTGATCAGTAATTATGTTGTATAACAATAAGGAAAACCAATATATAATTAGATTCCAAGAAATTAAATCCAATAAACAATAAACATTGCAGAATCAGTAAGTTTAGTGTTTAACTAAATGATTTGACGAAATCTTAATATCAGACAGAGTTATGTACAAGAATAGTAGGTACGATATGCTAATCGATCTTAAAGAAAAAGTTTTGCTAAATACCGGGCTACATCGGTAGGTGCTGGACAACGGCAGTTTAGGTTCTTAAGATTACACCAAAGTACCCATTTGCTCCATATTGGAATATAAGTTTTGAGCGTAGAAGCTCTCCAACACATTGACAAAAGCTGCTTTTCCTCACCAGACCAGTTTTGTGTTAGGGAGTCCCAGCCGAAATGAGCCATAATTCCAGCTGCAGATTGAGTACTTGAGCTGGGGGACGCCCCGTCGTCGTGTCCACCAAAGATGTCGTTAGGTCCCTGATTTTCATGGGACGTGCCAAGGCGCGACTCTTCAGGTCTGGACGCCAAAAGGGCTTCTTCCACTTGGGTGCTACAATTATAAACCTTCCTTTTGCTGAGTTGAGATGGTGTAACACACGTGGGAGCAAAGCTGGTGGAGGAAATATCCACGCGAGGTCGTATAGCCAGATTCTGCTGAAAGCGTCGTGAAAGCAAGCGTTCGAGTCTGATAAGTCTAGAGTGACAGTTGCGCACGACGTGAGCTTCTTGCGAGGCGAACGGTCTATGTTTGGAGTTCTCGAGAGGTGATCGGCCTCCGTGTTGTACAACCCCGGTAGGTGGTGTGGGATTAGAGTCACGTTCATGCTGTCCGTTAGCGCACTCTTGTCAGGAGGTTTTGAGACTTTGTTCCGCCCTCGTTTTTTATGTACGAAACAATATGTTCTGTTGTCTGTCTGCACTCTATTGGCTTGTTGTTTAATAAGGCTCCCCATTGAATGTCTGAGGAGTCTGTGACAAGATAGTTGACTGGTGACCTGGGATGAATAGGAGACTTCTGACTCACATTTTCTAACCACCATTCTAGATCTTTTCGTCTGGTCTGTGAACAGTTTTGGCTGCTGCGATTTTTTCTGACCACGAATGCTGTGGCGCTGAAACGTGCGGCAATGCAACCTTCCCCGGAGGGAATGGATGAAGATCGCAAAGTTGAGATACCCTAAGAGGCGTTGCGTCTGCTTGAGGGTCAAACTGCTGCTGCTAAACGAGTCAATAGGCACTGACGGATCTTGCAAACTTTGTCTGGAGGTAAACTCTTGGCATTGGAGTGTGTACCTATCCCAAAAAAATCCCAGGAATTCTCTACACCTTGTTGGGATTAGTATAGATATTTCCAAATTGATGTTCCAACCTAGGGTGGTGAGGAACTCTACAGCAAGCTGGGCATGCATTGTTAGCGTCTCCCTGCTTTGGTGGACTATCAGATAATCGTCTAAGTATAGAACCAGGCGGAGACCTTTGTTGCGTAGCACTTCGGCAGTCCAGTTTGTGACTGAGGCAAACGTTTTTGGGGCTGAGGCGAGACCAAAGGGTAGACATGTCATTTGTAGCAGTTGACCCTTGTAACTTATGCGTAGGAAACGACGGTACTGTTGATAAATCCGCAGATGGTAATAAACATGGCTTAAATCTAGTTTGACCATCCAGTCGCCCGCTTGTAGGTTGTTGGACATTTGGTGATGATGAAAAAGATGGAAATGTTTTGTTTGTATAAATTGGTTTAAAGCACTCAGATCGAATATAACCCTTCTCTTTCCACTGCTTTTTGTTAAAATGAAAAGTGGGGATATGAAGGATGGAGTTAAAGGTGCAGGCTCGAGGATCTGTCTTTGAATCATGGTTTGAATTTCCAGTGACATTGCAGAAGAAGTTGGAGTTTGAAATTTCTACACGATAACTGGTGTGGGGAAGATAAGTGGTGGTTTCTGATTAAATGGAATGTGTGCTGCTGAAATTACTTTGAGAATTGACTTAGGTGGGCTGTAATTGGCCCACACATCCCGATACCACATTAGACACCCCCCCCACAAACCTCGAGTCACTTGCGTCTACTTCTGTTATAAGCTTTAATGTCTCCTTCAATTCTTCGCCCCCCTTTTTTCTTTTTATCTTTGTTCTTTCCTTGTTTTCTATATTGGATACGAAAGGGCTTTTCACGGGAAGTAGAAGCGACTGGAGATTTAGAATGTCCAGCATATTTTGAATTAGGCACTGAATCTTTGACTAGTTTGTCCATCCCGCCAATCCTTTGAATATAAGCGGATAAACTTTGAGGGATAAAAATATATTCCTCTGAGGGGGGTATTTTTTCAATATCTTCGCAGATATATTTCCCTTTTAAACCTTTAAGCAAGGCTTTACGCCCTAATTCCAGAACTTCAGCCCGTTTTCCACAAATAATTTGTAAAATGTCATGTGAAATAGTTTTGTACCCGGACTCGTTTCCAAATAACTCTTTTAACTTATCATAAATTGTAGTTGGTGTAAGTTGTGCATCTGGGGCATTACAGACCAGTCTATCGCAAAGCTGAATTAACAAACTCATTTTGAGCTAGAAAAGCATTTGACAAGGCAGCAAAGCTACGTTCCATCTGGTATCATCTAAGTGGGGCAAAAGGATCTTCAAAACGTCCCAATTCTTCATTTACTTTTAGTTCGGTAAAGGCCGGGAAAACCGCGTATTTCTTTTGCACCTCAGTATACCGCTCAGAATTCCAATCTAAGGAATCGAACCTTTGCATTGTAGCCAACTTTGCAACTCGGTCGGGATTGGCCTTTGGTATGAACGGTTCCTTGATGGAGACATTTACTTCGGCAATATCATTAACTTCGACTGACGGGCGTAAAAATGGGTCGTCTAAAGGTTTAATTACTGGTCCCGACGTAGACACGGCGGGGAGTCCTGAAGTGCTAGGTTGCATCGCAGCGTAATTATAAAATATATTAATAACATGACTCACTAGTTGTTGAGACAGTACTTCAAACCTGCGGTCTATTTCGCGTAATGATCCACTCCGCCGTCTTTTTGATGGTGGTTCATTGAGCTTGACGTATTTGCCGGCGCAGGCTGTCGTGGAACTTCTCTGTTCGTATTTCTCAACCTCGATGATGATGAATTTGAAAGTCTTGAAACATTTGCCGTTTTTGCTGGTACGAGCGGCGTCGGCGGCGGATCACTGTCGTCCATTTTGGTTCAACAATTTCATCACAATTTCACCAACAGTAAGTATAATCACGTTACGGAAAATAGAAACAGCACTTTCTACTTTGATCTCGAAAGTTATTTTTCTAATAAAACTTAAACAAAATGAAGACTGTAAAGTTTTTCAAATCTAAACGAATGCGCGCGCGTAGAAAACGACGCAACAATGACATAAATATGGCGGCTTGCTCCTGGTGTGTCAAGTAAGTTCCAGGTTAGGCCACAGGTGGTGCTGAGGCCAGGTCACGTGACGGAAGTGTCAACATCTACGGAAGGGCAAGAGAAGAGACGATGTACTCTCATAATGGACTTCAGACGTCTAACGAAACACATAATAAGAGTGCACTTCTATTCGTTTTTCTTGTTAAAATATCGATCAAAGTACAGCAACATCGGGATATTTGGCGTCCTGATAAGTGGGAATACGTCCAATATTCCGCGATTTTTATTTCCGTCGTATGCTAAGGATTCGTCCCGGACCCCCTGGACCCTCCCCTTACATACGCCCATGGGAACGACGTTATTTACGAAAACAACGATTTAACTTATTTGGTTATGGTAGCTATGCGACGTGTAGGTAGGCCACGAGTACTTTTATATATAATTATGAGGTAGGTAGGCATTCAACAAAAGAGCTCTTACACACGAGCGGCATGTTCTCAACGGCAGAGGTAACTGCAGCCGACGACGCGCGTCGGCGGCAACCGTCGACGCGTCGACGGCAGCAGTCGACTTAAACGACACTTGCAGTTGTAGTGTGCCGCGTCCGCCATTTTGTCAGTCGACTGCAAATAGTTCAAGAGTGCGCATACGTCGCAAATTTGTAAAATGAGTTCTACTGACGAAATGGATAATGAATTGCTAATTATGGCAGTAAAGAAAAATGCTTGTATTTGGAATTATAAATTGAAAGATTATAGTAATAAAACAATAAAAAACAGAGCATGGATGGCGGTTTGTGAAGAAGTTGTAAATGATTTTAATAATAAATCCATAAATTAAAAAAACGCCATTGGTAAGTGTATTATTCATTTTAATGCGTTATAAAAATGATAACATATTTTTTATAGGTCAAAAAATAAGTAGGTACCTACCTACTTATTTTTTTTAAAGTACCTACTTTACTGTTTCATATGCAGTTTAACTGCCATGAGAGACTACCTTCAGTACTACAAAAATAGTTTGCGAATTTGTCTCTTATTGTTAAACCCGATAACGATTCATCTTCATTCGGAATCGTAGATACATTTTCCAAACCATTGATAGTAAGTGTATCTTCAAATTTAATACCGTCCCTGTCACGTACGAAATTGTGCAATATGCAACACGCTTTAACAACATCCTTAGAAAACTGCAAAGATAAGTTCATTGGGGTATGGAAAATTCGCCACTTATTGGTCAGAATACCGAATGAGCATTCTACATATCTCCTTGCACGTGTT
>NDFZ01003198.1:6028-24776 GCA_002192655.3 Mamestra configurata | reverse complement strand
AAAAGGCTAGGCAGATGATGATGCAAATCATCCAATGACTTCTTCCGCTCTGGGTACCTACCTAATATACATATCTACATAGTTCACCTTGTCGATTTTGACCTCATGAAATTATTTCCTAACGAGTCCTTAAATACGCGGTCCCATCTACCTAAAGCTTATCATCTTCAAACGATCGACAGAAATAAACCGATGATTAAAATCCATTTAGGAGCAAAAGTGACTCATGATGAAGTCGTAAAAGAAATAAATATTCTTACCGCGGATTCTTTCCGATCAGAAGCCGATAAATATCAGCCAAATATGCTGGTATCAATTGAAACAGAATTTTCAGCAGTGTCATCAGCCATTTGTATTTAGTTAACAGGTACCACCCAGGCAACGGCATAGCATCTGTAAGGAAAATAATCTATAAGCGTTAAACAAAGAAGAGGAAACAAATTAAAAGAACACTTTCTTTGAAAGATCTAGGATCCTTCCTCTCATTCTCATCCTTCCTCTAATCTGGAAATAAGGTAGACTTCTATCAAAAATCCGGATTTATCCGATGCACGAGGGCCACCGACTCCACCGACTTCTAAACTCCGGGCTGCTGATAGTAGCAGCCCGGAGATCCATTAGGTATCCATGAGAGTACCATGTCCCTTGCTAGCAAACTTAATTTTATCTCTGCTGGTATTGCTTTGTTGTACCTATTAGTATATAAGTGTGTGCTATATATTAGTGTAATTATGGGTGCATTATGCTCACATAATATAATAAATTGATCAATGTATACATAATATTGTAAAACTTATATTTGAAAAGAGTAACTATGGAGTTTCTTGTCCGTTCTTCTCCATAAGAATCTACTTTTTGCGAATGGACAACTAGAGTCACTTATATTTTAATTTTAAACTGTAAATTTGACGTTCAAAAAAACCTTTTAATGGTCTAGTTGAAATAAATGAATTGACGTTAACTTACCTAATGGAATAACTCCATCGGAAAATTGCCCTATTTGGCTCGTGGTCGATCGTCGATCGGGTCATGGATAAAGTGTCAAGCACTTTATTGTGGTAAGGAAATGCTATTTTCAGATGCAACTATTGTCAGTTTAAAGATGATGCTCGTATTTTCTGATCAGGCGCCTCCTTAATAATATTTTTAAACGCAAAATTAGACTCGCTTAGACGGGTAAAGTGTCTGTCTGTTGAATTATTTATACCTGCCCGCGACTTCGTCCGCGTGGAATAGTTACTTTGGGCAGACATTTTTATATGTAAAATAGATACCTTTTCAATACCGCTTGAAAAAAAAATCAAGTGCCTAAATGCAAAGGGTTATGGTTTTAATAATGACGGAGTGCCATACAAACTTCCACCCCATTTTCACCCCTTAAAGGATGATTTCTGGGATAAAAACTATCCTATGTCCTTTTTCAAATTTCATCTAAATCGGTTCAGCGGTTTAATAAGCGTGAAGAGGTAACAGATATACAGACACATTTTTGCATTAAAATATTAGTATGGATTAGAGAATCACTAGGCAGGCAAAACTAATATTTCATCAGCGATAGTGATTATCGAGGCTATTTTTATCTATATAAATGAAAATGAATCGCTTAATGTGTTTCTAAGCGCAAAACTCGAGAACGGTTGAACCAATTTCGCTAATTCTTNCCTATGTATACAAAATATTGTAAAACTTATATTTGAAAAGAGTAACTATGGAGTTTCTTGTCCGTTCTTCTCCATAAGAATCTACTTTTTGCGAATGGACAACTAGAGTCACTTATATTTTAATTTTAAACTGTAAATTTGACGTTCAAAAAAACCTTTTAATGGTCTAGTTGAAATAAATGAATTGACGTTAACTTACCTAATGGAATAACTCCATCGGAAAATTGCCCTATTTGGCTCGTGGTCGATCGTCGATCGGGTCATGGATAAAGTGTCAAGCACTTTATTGTGGTAAGGAAATGCTATTTTCAGTTGCAACTATTGTCAATTTAAAGATGATGCTCGTATTTTCTGATCAGGCGCCTCCTTAATAATATTTTTAAACGCAACATTAGACTCGCTTAGACGGGTAAAGTGTCTGTCTGTTGAATTATTTATACCTGCCCGCGACTTCGTCCGCGTGGAATAGTTACTTTGGGCAGACATTTTTATATGTAAAATAGATACCTTTTCAATACCGCTTGAAAAAAAAATCAAGTGCCTAAATGCAAAGGGTTATGGTTTTAATAATGACGGAGTGCCATACAAACTTCCACCCCATTTTCACCCCTTAAAGAATGATTTCTGGGATACAAACTATCCTATGTCCTTTTTCAAATTTCATCTAAATCGGTTCAGCGGTTTAATAAGCGTGAAGAGGTAACAGATATACAGACACATTTTTGCATTAAAATATTAGTATGGATTAGAGAATCACTAGGCAGGCAAAACTAATATTTCATCAGCGATAGTGATTATCGAGGCTATTTTTATCTATATAAATGAAAATGAATCGCTTAATGTGTTTCTAAGCGCAAAACTCGAGAACGGTTGAACCAATTTCGCTAATTCTTTATTTGTTGTGTTTGTTATTGTCAGGAGGTTCTTATGAAAGAAAATTTTGAAAAAAAAAAGTTACATCCGGGCGAAACCAGGGTGGGCCACTAGTTATTTACATAAATTCAGAAAACATGCTAGACATGCTCTTCCCTTTTTTTTAAGGATGGGATATCATCAAATGACTTCTTCCGATCTGGATGGAGCGGAGTGTCAGACTCTTACTGACTAAAACCCATCCGTGTTCCTTCTAAAGCTCTTTACGTCCCAGGGCCGCGGTGACTCTTTCGAACAAATTCCGCAACCTTGGCAGGCTCTGGCCCTACCAGGCCCCGTCTCCTATGCTAACATCTCTTTGAGGCGCGCGTGAAACACAACGTGCCATCGACGCGGGCTGTTGGTGATCGGGCAGCGAGCCACCCAACGCTCGCCATCATCCTCTTCCCTTGCGTTGCGTTTACAATCGTTACCGCTGATAAAATTGTCTTCCGAGACAGCTATTTCTTCCAGAATGTCAAATCCTACTAGTTTTCAAACAACGTTTCGCATTCGCATCTCGATTCAGTCGCAATCTTTCAAAAGTGTACAAAAAATTGGGGTTTTTTTATAGATTGCGAATGCAAAAAAATTGCAGAATTGGCCTTCTGATTGCCCTAGGGTGGCCTAGCAGTCTTCAGGATAAACTCACAGGACTTCTGCTTCACAGCATCCTCGACAAACAGCTTCAGAAGCTTCCCGATTGAGATGGGATTGCAAGAACTGGTACAGCAATTGTAGACCTTTGGTTCTTTTGACCTGAAAAATTATAAGCTTATAGGCGACTAGCTTCTACACGTGGCTTTGCTATCCAGTGGTATAGGGACCCACTGAATATATCTACTTTATAAATAAAAACCGGCCAAGTTTGAGTCGGACTCGCATGCAAAGGGTTTCATTTTTGTAATATATTACTTTAAAATCGTAGACTTTTATAGGTTTTCCTGTAATCTATAACCGTAACTATTATATGTATTTTTTTTTTAATTTTAGAATTAATAGTTTCGGAAATAAGGGGGAATGGTCATTTTTCATCAAAATTCTTGAATAACTTCAAAACCATGAATTTAAAATAATAAAAAAAAAAATTTGATACCCTGACAGTACACCTTTTCATTTCATATGTCACACGGTGCATTAGAAAAACTTTTTTTTTAAGATTTCCAATTTTCCCTGCAAAAAGTGACCCGATTTTCTAAACTTATTTATTTTCATTACAATTCAATGTTAGGGTCACAGAAGATTATTATTTGTGTACCAAATTTCAATTGAACCGGTCCATTAGATTCAGAGAAAATTTGCTGTGACAGACGGACAGACAGACAGCCGAGTGATCCTATAAGGATTCTGTTTTTCCATATAGAAGTTTGGAACCCTAAAAAGGAGGCAGTGACACTCAGCGATGGTATAATTTTCTACAGGTGAAAGAATGTTAGCAATTGGATGAGAAAATCCAAAAGATTGCCTCAACAAAATCGTGACTTTTGTTACAACGACAAATGTTTTAAGTTTGATAATTAAATCAGTGGTTTGCAATGACTGCGGTTGCAGCCGCGGTCGTCCAGTGTACGTAAGGGTTACAGGCCTCCATTACCTTTTCATTTAATCCAGTGGATCTTTTACATATTAATGACTGACAAAAATCTTGTAAAATAAATTGTGATGTGGCCTGTAACCTACCTTTATGGTAAATGCGAAAAAAGAAGCATATTATCTGTCTTTTATTCTCGCGTTTGAGTAAAACCTTATCTCTAAATTAACAACTCTCATTTCAAAGATAAAAAATGCATACTTTTCTTTTCCATTCTTCGCACCAGCGACAATAACCAAGTTGGCCACATAATCTACAGGGATCAGGTCGAGGATATTGCTGGCCTCTCCATAGACGACCCGATTCAAGCCCCTAGCAGTGAACACAGTGAGACCAGTAGCTCCGAACCAGTTCTCCAACCATCCTCTTAAAGGTTCGTCCTTTGCTGAAGCCACTAAAAATTAAAGAATAGAATACTTTTTATTACGTACGAAGAAAAAAATAGGTACTTATAGTGACACAATGAGCGGCCTTATCCTACTAATATTATAAACGCGAAAGTTTGTAAGTATGGATGGATGGATGGATGTTTGTTACTCTTTCACGCAAAAACTACTGAATGCATTTTGATGAAATTTGACACAGAGGTAGATTATAGTCTGGAATAACACAGATGATACTTTTTATCCCGGGAATATGTTCCCTTGGGTTAATTTTCTACAATCACGGGGGCGAAGCCGCGGGCGGCAACTAGTCGCTAAGATAAGCTTTGGATGTATTTAAAAGAGAGAAATAAAGATAGTACTGCAGTTAGTCTCAGATGAACCATTTGCATATACAATGGATACAGAGTAAAAAATGTAATAATAATAACTAAACAAAAACAGATAAATCGAGATAACACGATTGAGAAATTGAGATTAGGTAGGCCATATATGCAGGATACTCAAAGATCGATGGGCCAGAATCATTTTGCATTGGGAGATATAAAACAGGCGTCGGCGTTGAAGAAGGCCAAAAATAATGTTGGCGAGATGTCTTGGAGACGTCTGCGGGAGACTAGTCGGAGAAGACAAACACCGGGAAGAGTGGAGACGGAGACCTTTGCCCAGTGGCACGAAACATTGAGAAAAGAAAAATGATGCAATACGTAGGTACATTTTTTTTAGCAACCATCAAAATTTTAGCCTATATTTTTTCGATCCAGGATCTGGTCTCCTTTCTGAAGGAATTAGGGGCGTAACCCTAAGGAAGGGGACACGGATGGGTTTTAGTCAGTAAGAGTCTGACACGCCCTTCCGCTCCACCCAGAGCGGAAGAAGTCATTTGATGATTTCCCATCCTTAAAAAAAGGGAGCATAATAGTTGCAAAATTCTAGGATATTTTGAAGAATGATAATAAAATTAATCAGTTTGTTTGGTTGGAATGAAATGATCGAGGCGGATGATGAAAATCTAAATTGCTTCAAAATCTTTGGAAGCTACTATGTCTTTGTTTACTAATAACGCAAATATAAGATCACTAAAGCGCGGCACGCAAACATCAACGACATTATCCAACGTGCTCTTGTCGCCGTCGATGTACCAGCCGTATTAGAACCCATGGCCAAATACGCGACGATGGCAAGCAACCGGACGGTATGTCTTTATTCCCATGAAAATTGGGTAGGCCTATAGTGTGGGACGCTTCTTGTGTCGATACTCTTGCGCTATCACATCTTCCTAGCTCGTCGTGCTGTACTGGTGCTGCCGCTGCAGCTGCGGAGAACCTCAAGCTGCGGAAATATAATAACCTAATTGGCAATTCTATTTTCGAGCCGTTTGGGGTTGAAACTCTTGGACCGTGGGGTCCGATTCTTCATGCGTTATATAAAAAACTTGCTAAACGCCTAGTTGAAACTTCGCGTGACCCAAGGGCTGGCTTTTATTTCGGGCAGAGGATAAGCATTGCCATACAAAGTGGCAATGCCACCAGTCTTTTGGGCTCACTTCCAGTAGATAGCGATGCGGACGAATTTATTGACGCCATGTCTTAGTTAGGAGTTGTGATTTTTATTTTAATTGTATATACATAGTTAGATTAGTATTTAAAATATGAAATCCTCATTTAAATGTAAATAAATAGATCACTACATAAAAATAAAAGAATAAAATATTGATAGGTTCTAAGCAAACAATAAATCATTTGTCGATATGTCAAACGATCACGGTAAATCTTTTTTACATTTTACGAGATAATAAACCGCGAGGGTATAAAAAAAATAATTTTTTGTCAACGACCATAAAAAATTTATGTAAGGTTGTGAATAAAAGAAGCGCTAGTAGGTTTATTGTTTGCATCTTTTTATACATTGGATTTCGAGAAAGGGGTGCGTAGTAATAGTGGATCGTATGTTTGTTTGTTTNACATAACCTTATGGCCGTTTCACTGTCTCTTAAGATACAGGTATACCCTAGTTTGAGAGACAGGGTAATATAAATTGTCAACAGATGTACCATGTTCCTAAATCAACATGTTCTACCATGTTACATAACTTACACAATATCTTGATTGTAATTAATTGTTTTCTCACCATCTGTACCCTTCTAGTTCAATAAACAATTTATTATTTATTTTATTATTATTTATGTGTCGGTAGCAACATGTTGAGCACATCTTGGCCTTTGGCCCTAGCATAGCGGGTCTGCATTACTAACCATAGAGAATTGTCATTCAAATGTTTTACTTCAGAACTGAACAAGCAAGCATCATTTCAAGTTTGCAAAAGTCGTTTAAATACGTGAAAGTTTAGAGAAAGTACGTTCAATTTGGGTTTCACGATTTGAATTTAAAAGCCATAAATCTAAATACCATGGGTACAGGAAAATCGACTTCGCTAAATGTGACATTCATGAAGGTAAATTAAAGCTTGTAAAAATGTACTCACCAACTGAAGGTCGGACAATAATTGTGGGTACGAAAGCTTGGTTCTCAGCTACCATGTGCTCAATCAGAGATTTTGTAAAGGTATAAGTATTTGGACGTCCACCTGTAAAGCAGTTAATAACATAGCTTAATAGCATAAGTGGAAATGAAGTGGGACGCCATTGAGGCATATTATATGAAAGAAACGAGAGTAAATGATGGACAGGGGAGAATGGAGGTAGAAAAAGTACTTCACTGACCCCAAGTAACATGGAACAAAACAAGACGGTGGTGATTCTGAAGAGTCTGTGCTGATGATTTTTCACTTGCACCATAGCGGGATCTCTGGCTCTGCGTTATTCATATTTAGGTCAATTACTTCATAAAAAATCTCCCAGATCTTCAGTAACACTGGGTGTCTTCCAGGGTTCAATTCTCGGCCCACTTTCATAATATTCACGACGACGGCACTTACCCAGTATATTTATCGTGTCCTCATCAGTGACTCCATCTTTGATGAGCTGGTATACTTCTTGGATGTCTGCCGGTGGAGGGTACAGGATTTCTTCCACCACTTCCCTGTTCGTGTTTGTGTATGCCGTCGATATGTGTGTGAATACCTGGAGAATTTGTTGTTTATTTTAATGAAGTGATGAAGTAAACTGACATAACTTGATCTTTTGTGTAGAAGTCCCTCACGGGGTAAAATGTAGTGTATTGTTAATATCAATAAAATAAAGTCCTAGGTTTGCCTTACCTCAATCCGTTTCATCTTCCGACTTAGTGCCATTATCATACGAGTTCCCTCTACGTTGATCTTCCACGCGGTCGCCAGGGGCTCGTTAAACTTCACGGTCGCCGCTGAGTGGATGATCACTGCCACCTTTGACGTCAATTTACAGTACATTATATACAGAGAACTTAATTATTAATTAGACAGCCAATTGAAAATAATAAAAGAAAATCAGTTTATTCTGCCGGAAAAAAACGCACAGAAACACTAAAAACTAAAAAACTTATCAACTGCAATTATAACAAAAATAAATAAAAACAAAAAAACCGCATCACTATCAGCCCATGTCAGGACCGGACATAATTTATTAATTAAAACGTGTCTCTGGTCACACCACAGTCAAAACAGAACACAGTTCAGCAGTAGTCAACAGTCAGTAGTAGACAACCAATTTTGAAATGTAAATGAGGATATTCCCTTTTGAAGGAAACATCCTCACTAAGTCGCTATGACTACGGAAAACCTACGATTGATGTCAATAAATAACAAGCTATAATAACTAGCTTTAACTTGATTGATTTCAGAAGAATCTTTGATAGATTAAGGTCTTTGATCCATAGTTAACTTAACTAATGGTTAAAGTTGTGACATGAAATTGTGTTGTAATGTGTTTTTCGACTAATTGTTTGTTATTAACTAATCTTTCTTGACTAATAGTTATTTACTTGACCATTGGTCATGGTAATTAACGAAATTTAGGTGCACATAATTTTAACCAATGGGTAACCCCCTGTTACCCACCTAAATTTCGTTAATTACCATGACCAATGGTCAAGTAAATAACTATTAGTCAAAAAAGATTAGTTAATTACAAAATACAAAAAATTCGACCCCTCAAACTGAGATTTGAATATGAATGTTAATTAAAATCGGAAATTGTCAAACTTCCAACACTAATATTCTAAGACATTTATTCATCCCGGGTGTCAGCACTCTGAGGACCGCCCGGAGGACACGGTGGAGCATACGGTGGAGGTCTGCCCTGTTTGGGCGGAGCACCACCGTGTCCTCGTCGGGGCGATCGGCGGCGGCGACCTCTCGCCGTCCGGCCCTGGCTGAATCCATGGTCCAGAGCGAGGAGGCTTGGGAAGTGGTCACCTCTTTCTGCGAAACAGTAATGCTAGCAAAGGAGGAGGTGGGCCGTGCCAGGGAGAGACAAGGCCTTCGCCCCAACCGCCGCTACAGAAGAAGACGCCCCGGGCGTCGGGAGTCGTAGGGCGATCCCCAGCCACCGTAGGAGCGGGCCTGCGGACGGCGAGCGTTGAGTGGCTCGCTGTTCGATCACCACCAGGCTCGGGTCGATGACGCGTTGTGTTTTACGCGCGCCTCAAAGAGATGTCAGCATAGAAGACGGGGCCCGCTAGGGCTAGAGCCTGCCAGGGTAACGGAATTTATTCGAAAGAGTCACCACCACAACACGGATGGGTTTTAGTCAGTAAGAGTCTGACACGCCTTTCCGCTCCACCCAGAGCGGAAGAAGGCATATGATGATTTCCCATCCTTAACCTTCAAGCGGTCGCGCGGCGTCGAATCGACCGCACTGGATACATTTTCATTCATAATATCAAGATTTCTAGTCACAAGTATTTCTCGTTTCTAGTAGCCTGTCATTATTTCAATACGCATAAAAACTACTGCACTCCCTCCTACTCCGAGCCTCCAGAAGGGAACAGAATGCATATGTTTAAGTGGCGGCGTAGGCGTCGAAACGACTACACGCGCCTGATTGTAATTTTTACCTTGACGACACGACTATTTCTGAAGTAATCTAGACTAGAGTTGATAATAAACAACGATACCAATTATTAGATCATATTATAGCTAGTAAAAATATCTAAGTAAAACAACAAAACTCTCGAAGGAGAGGCCTTTTTGGTTGGGTGTGCATAATATGTTGGTGTTGTCCTTTATTCAAAGAAAATGGTTTATTTTTATTATTTTGTTTTAAAATTAAAACAATTTGGTTCCTAGCTCAAAAATAGATAATTTCAGAATAAAAATAACAAATGAGTTTCAATTAATCGGTGTTCTAAATCCCTGAATTCTTCCGTAGGTCTTTTCGGTTACGCGCGACCGCTGCCGTTTCAAATAACCACGTGCCCGCTTGAGGGTTAAAAAAAAGACATTTATTCATAAATCGTTTATATATTCTTAAATAAACGATTGATAAGAAAACGTAAGCGAACTATGTAACTTGCTGCATTGCAAATAAGTCATACTAAAACAAAACAAAATAAAGCAAATTTCAAGGAATCTCATAAGAACAAACTATAAATCTTATCATTTGTTCATTCTACAAATATGCACTTAATAATAAAAACTTAATACAAACTTAATTCGTTTGTAAAGTGATCGATTGTCCTATTGTTTAAGTTGTTTTTCGAAATCATGAGAGTTATAAATTCTAATGTTGAATTCATAAACCGTGTGTTTTTAAATAAACCAAGTGTAAGAAATACGAAATAAAAATGGCTGTTGCGGCCCTTTAAGGCAAATGACATTTGGAGAAACACGGGTGATTTTTGTCTGTAAGTGTCGGACACTATAATATTGATATAATAATAATGTCTTGGGACAACTCATACACGGTCATCCGATCCCAAACTAGGCAGAGCCTGTGCTATAGCAACCAGACAACTGATGAACGTACTTATATATTTCTAAATACATACATATTATAGACAAATTACATCCAGACACAGAACAAACGATCGTGCTCATCACACAAAGATTTGTCCTGGGTGGGAATCAACCCACGGCCTCCGGTTTAGCAGTCAGGGTCACTAACCACTCGACCAACAGGCCAGTCAACACTGTTTGTTCGTCAAATCGTTGAGCTCCTTAAAGTTCTAAGTTTGAGCTAGGTACACGATAACTGACAAAAGCTTGCACTGTCTGGACAGGTCCACTCAAATCTGTGTGGTACTTCTCTCAAAATACCACCTGAGACATTAACCTACATGGTTCTCATATGATTTGACTAGTACTACGATTGTATAGATTTAAAAAAAAGAGTTTGACCTCTGTGTTTGTTTCTATTTTTCTTCTCAGATTCAGCTAGGAAACAACGGCTTAATCTTATTTAAAATGACCAAAAAAGGATAACGTGTAAAACTGTAATGTTTGACGTACTTTTAAAATAAATATAATTTATCACCCCTTTCCACCCCGCCCATAGCGAGAGGAGTCACTTGATGATTTCGCATCCAAAATGAAAGGTGTAAATAGTACAACCATAAGGTATATCACCTATTTACCTTTTCCAATAGAATCTTTTCATCGTCTTCAGAGATTCCCAAGCCTGGAACAGTTATATCGCCAGGTATTAAAACTATCTTCTCCAAGTCTGCTGGCCGTTTATTCTTAAGTCTGTGGAAGAGCTAACAAAAAAAAAGTTTAAATGAGCATGTTAATATTCTTCAGTCCCGTGATAAAGATGAATAAATTATTAATTTAATAAAACTTTAATTTATCGTTTTCCTCACAGCAAACCCTATCATTTGATACCCATTTCACGGAGTTGCAAATTAAAAAATAATCCGTTATCATTGATAGTCGTCCATACTGAATGTACAATGATGTCATCCAGCATTATCATCGATACGTGTACTTATGCAAAATTGTAACTTAATTGCTGAGTGAAGCTGTTTCCAAATTCAGTTGCAAGATGTGTAGAGGTATGCGGTACAGAGAGTAAAGTCCCGCACACAGAGGTGTGCGGGACTTTGAGACTTTGGGACCTTCTGGTTGGAGGATCCTCCCATTTCAGTAGAGACTGAAATGGGAGGATCCTCCAACCAGACGGTTGTTGAGTCTGGTGGGCAACTGCTCGATAGTTAATATTTAAAACCTGTAAAAAACCCTTTGATTTTTCGAAAAGTATTTTTCTTACCGGATTATCCAGAAATTGTGTCATCCTCTCGCCTATAGAAAGACTTTTCTTCTCTCGTATAAGCATGTAAATCTTATCGATATCTGGACAGCTATACAACAGCTTCTCGATAAATGACTAAAAGAAAAAACAAACAAATCAATAGGGTATTTTACTGAGAAAATCGAATTGGTCCGTCAGAAAGATTTCCAAAAAATATTGGACAGGTATTTAATCATTTTCACGTAACCAAAAAATTAAGACGATCCAGTGCGTTGAATACTCGCGTGACGTCACGCGATAGTACACTTACTAAAACATGACGTCACCAGAAGCGAACCAATCTAGTTGTAAACTAAAATAGCCAGCTAGATACTATCTTAGTTTACTGTCCTGACTTGGAACATGCAGGTGCTGTGCATGCTGCAGACAAACAGACAAACAGATAAAGAGACAAAAATTCTAAAAATCAATATTTTGGGTGCTATTTGCATTGATAAAGGTCCCAATAATATTTTTGCGATCCGTTACATTTTTATTATATGTATGGTACCTATAGGTTTAGGTATCCCATTTATTTATATATTATCTTCAAATTCATTTATCTTTATGGTTTCCAATCATTATGTTGGTATTTATTAAATATTGATTAATCGCGTCCTTTTTCAACATTGCACTACCTACCTACCTGTCTGCATGACGTCGATCGGTAGTTTCTACTTCTTTTTTTGATCAGCCAAAACTACCACACCATTCGATCAACGTCGATCGATGTCGATTGATAGTATCGATCGACGATCCATCGAATGGTGTAGTAACACCCTAAAGCATTTAGTCCTCCCATATTATTATTATATTTGATTAAGTACGCCTCTGTACATTATTTTGCGTGCATGAAGGATTGAATAAATAAATTATAACAATGGATTACCTTTTTATTTTCCAACTCCTTTGTCTATCCACGTTTTGATCTTAATAACAATAGCAAAATATAACCTATTCTAATATCGCCAAGGACGTTTTCACGAATAACCTAATCCAGTCAAATTATGCCGAAAATTAAGCTTACTGCTTTTAACGAGTAGGGTAGCAGAAAATTAAACATTTGTTATCGGCGGAAATATGATATTAAATATTATTACTAAGTTTGAGCTACACGATAACTGACAAATACTTGCACTGTCTGGACTGGTGCTTTCCACAAAAGGCGTTAGTTAACCTGCATGGTTTTCACATGTTTTGACCATTGTATGGACTTCAAAAGAGACTATGGCCTCTGAGTTTGTTTCGGTGTTTTTTCTCAGGGTAGTCAGCTAGGAAACACCGGCCTCATCTAGATTATTATAATAACCTATTTGCAAAATAAATATCATTTATAAAATTTTTTTTAAAGAATGTATTTTGGAACGAAGTTCCTTATCGCGCGTTGTGAAAGGGGGCTAGACGGAAAAAAATCATACGAAAAGTTTTAACGACACTTTTTTGATTGTCTTTTGTTTCTTTTATGTTTGAATTTCGAAGAAGAATGTGGTTTTAATTTCGAAATAAAGCGCCAAAATATAAGATACAAATATTTTGATAAAAGTAATTGATTAGACACTAATTTTTCCCGCGGCTCAGCTCCTTTTATTCTATCCTAGAAGATTTTATTGGAATATGATGATTTTTCGAAGACAAAAAACAGCCTGTCCATGAATGATTTTTCTTAATCGGATCTGTATCTACAGTAGAACGGAACAAAGAATTTTACCGAATTTTAACTTATATGTCATTGTAAGTAGGTACCCAAAAACTTCTCAGGTACACACCATCCAGAATAGAAAGTTGGTATTAATGTCAAATACTACAAACGAAACATTCGAATAAAAAAAAAAATTGCATGATATCTGCCCTATTTTATGAACAAACAGTTTTAAAACTATGAAACGTATCAGTTATTTAGCGTAATAGACTTAATTGGCGATCGTTCGAACGCAACAAGTTGAAGCTGAAAACAATACAAATATTTTAAAACTTTTATATTTTTTTAGTTGTGAAATACTTTTTTAATTGATTAAATACTAGCTATTTCATGCGGTTTCACTTCTCTATCAAGAAACAGAACAGGGATGGTGTTTTCTTCAAGGATAACAAGTAAGCTACGAGAATGAGTGCTATGAGTTATGACACAGCGATACTGAAGCTTTCAATCTGCAGAAGAGTTGGTAATCCGATGAGTAGTTTAAATATTAAATGATAAATGATATTTATTTGGAACTTCTTTCCATCCGGGTGTCCCTTGACACCTCTCAAGTTTTTTTTTTTATTTTGTACGTTGACAAAAAGGCTGCGAGTCTTAAATAGGGTTGAGTGGATTATGTCACCCTTATGCACATTGACTGTTGGGTAGAGCACACCGGTGCTTAAGGATAGACGGCGCCGCCGAAGGATTAAAAATAGGTGGCGAGTGGACCTAGATGCCTCCTGCAAAGGCTGGTTTTGGGGAGACCTTTGCCAAGTTATAGTGGGCCGCACCAATTTTTTTTTATTCAGCTTGTGCTCTACAAGCTGAATAAAAAAAAATTGGTGCGGCCTCAGACTTTTTTAATTAAATTCAAATTCACTGCTCATTAATTCATTTCAGCTGATTCATTACAAGAAAGTAGGCTATATACTATTAATGTGACTGACAGAGTGACCAACACGTATTAAGGCCATTGACATCAGTCAATGGCCTTAATACGTGTTGGTCTTTAATAGATTTTATTAATAAAAGATATTTAAATACTTATGTTTGTTGTCAGATGTGTTAAAAAGGTTAAATAAAAGCTAAGTATACATATTTATAAGAAACCTATTGTATTTAAATTGAAATGAAAATATTCAGTGTTACTGCACTTAGCTATCTACTGTCTTTTTTGCATACTTTAATTCTCAAATTCATCATATGCGTCGGCTTTTATCGGAGTCTGTTGGTTTCGGCTTCCAGTCTATCTTAATACAGCGGAATATCAGTATAATGACCTTCACAAACCAGTACCTAAACGTAACGACTGTAAAACACGACACGCACTCGAATAAAAAAAATGAACTGAGATACCAGACAAAGGTTCTCATTCAACTAGCCAACATTTAATGGTTCTTATTTAAAAAACTTAAAAAAATACGACTTCAAAATAAAAAAAAACACTACAAAGTAGAAGTCGGTGTTTTTGGTTGTTTCTTCGTATTTTAACACCGACTTCCAAATTTTACACTTTTTAGTGGTACACACCCACATCCACACTTAACAACACCACTGGAAAGTTACAGGAAAGCAAAACATGCAATTTCGTTTACTTGGATGATATATTTTCTATTATCTCCAGCTATTAAAAACCAAAACCAAACTACTTAACAGGTTTGATGAAAATCTATGGTGGTGCCATGGATTTTCATCAAAATCGGAACGTATATCCTTTCACATGAAAAATATTTTTTTAAATCGGTTCGGTGGGCAGTTCTCACAGTCTCAACCTTCGAGCATCTAAAAACTTACTTCTTCATATCCCTTCTCACCGCACCGGGTTCTGCAATTAAACTCTGGAATATGCTACCCCTTGACATCAAGAAGGCGGAGTCAAAATTTTCCTTAACCTTTTGGACGCCAGAGCATTAACGCATCGGCGTGCCCCCGACGCCAAGCCACAAAATCGCCGTACTTTTTGTCACATATTTGTGACGTTTGGCGTACAGGGCACGCGCTTGCTTGTCATGTATACGTGACAATGGCGTTCAAAAGGTTAAAGCGTAAAATTCGAAAACACCACTTAAAAGCTTGTCATTCTTAGTCGTTCTTCGTCATAATTACTATGAATTCTCTTAATCGGTATGATTATTATATATCATATTTATTAGTTTATTACTTTAGCATATATATGTATTTTATTAGTATTATATTATATATTATCTGTATATTCTTTCCGAAATGTTAAAATTTAATTTGAATCTTAATTTTATTTATTGTACACCTACCACAGTATAGTCTTTATAACCCAAAAGTTGACTGATAGAGAATGCCTTGATGCATTAAGTCCGCCCATGTACCACTATTGTACATAAAGTTTAAATAAATGACGGAGTTATAAGGTAACAAAATCACCTCCTTTTTTTGAAGTCAGTTAATAATGGCTAGAATTTAAAAACAATTTTTTTCATTGCATCTTTAATTCATTGCAATGAATCAATCCCAGGCATCAAAAAGTTTCACTATCTGAGATCCTAAAGGGGCCATTGAAGTTATCAAGTCGTTGGAGTTTACCTCTAAGAACTACAGTGTAGCATGGGAGTTACTTTGTGATAAATATAATAATAAGAAACTCCTCATTAACAATCACCTTAAAGAATTATGCAGTAATGAAACCCTGCGCGGGCCTGCGGACGGCGAGCGTTGGGCGGCTCGCTGTCCGATCACCACCAGGCCCGGGTCGATGGCGCGTTGTGTTTCATGCGCGCCTCAAAGAGATGTCAGCATAGAAGACGGGGCCCGCTAGGGCCAGAGCCTGCCAGGGTTACGGAATTTGTTCGAAAGAGTCACCGCGGCCCTGGAACGCAAAGGACTTAAGAAGGAAGTAAGAGTCTGACACGCTCTTCCGCCCCACCCAGAGAGGAAGAAGTCATTTGATGATTTCCCATCATTTCTCATCTTTAAAAAATAAAGTATTGAAACCTTAACTAAGGAATCATTTAAATAAAGAAACTTAGTAGACATTGTTTCAGAAAATTTCAGAGCGCTCAATACTCTAGGGCAACCGACTGATCAGTGAGTCACTTTATTCATATTTATTTAATTATTACTGGGAACTTAGATACCATTTCGACTGTAAAGTGGGAAGAATATAGGAATTTTTTACCTGACTTGCCAAAGCTAAATGAGTTTTTTTAATTATATACGTAGTCGTGCAGATATTTTAGAAACTACATCAGTAAAGTCACAAACAAATAAAACTGATAAAGGGAATTTTGATCAATCCAACTGTTGGAAAAATGAACATGCAAAACGAAGACATGAAATTTGTACGGCAACAAAAAGAACCGCAGTGCCATATGACGAACTAACAACGAAATCCTGCATCGCGCAAGTAAAGGTCTCCGTGCGATTTGAACATATACAACAGTCCGAATATCAACTATCGGGCAGTTGCCCACCAGACACAACAACCGACAAACTTGTTAGATCTAATTCCTTCGTCGCTTCGGTTGAGAACTTATGTGAAAACTTGTGTTTATTGTGCAGGGTCATCGCATTGACAAATGTACCAAATTTAAAAATATTGATGTACAAGACAGGCTAGAAGCATCTTACTTATAAAACGTATTTCAATAGTCAAGGAGGTAGTTTGTATCTGTCACCGGAAAATAGCAAACTCCGTAAGATTATAAAATAACTTAAGAGGTTGTAAACTCTCGATAAATTGTCAACTGAACATTTGGAATACTATTTTACGCATCAAAATTTGTCAAATCAAAATAGTTTTTAATCTCACGAAGTAATTCCGAGAAATTGTGGACTGCCATAAACTAGCGACCAATCAGCTGTATTGTCTACAAATAATCTGTTTTGGTGTGATAGTTAAATTGGAAACTTGGCATTGGTCTTTGTTTTCTCTGAAAAGACCAATTAGAGCTTTGTTTCCAGGTATACTTTCACACGAAAACAGATAATTTGTAGACTGATTGGTCGCCATTTTATTTAAATCCACAATTTCTCGAAATGACTACGCGAGATTATAGACTATCCAATTTTGATGCGTAAAATAATTTTCAAAATGTTCAGTTGACAATTTATCGAGAGTTTACAATCTCTCATGTTATTTTATAATCCACTCAAATCTTCGCAAACTTTAATTTTCATTATTTACACCTACTAAATAAAGTATCCCAGGCCAATATTCAGCTTTATGAATAGGATCTCAGGCGTGGCGACCAGCTCTTAGATTATTACAATGACTAATAACCGTTAAAATTGTATTTAATTACCTCTGCTAGTTATTTAACAATATTCTGTAAAATAAACATGAAAATAACCATTCAAACTTTGAAAAAAAAACAACGGGTGAAAACTTGAACATTAACGTTGTGCATTTTTGATATTTTGCGGATATAAAATATCTTCATTTTGCGGCGGTCTACTCTCCCTCTGTCTTACGAATTTTCGATCAGGTCACGTGTTCTGACGCGAGTTTAACATTTTTTACCCATCCCAAAAAGTGGTGCGCCAAAGTTCACCTAAATTTTCAACTCCGATAGTTGGACATCCGAAAATGTTCTTCCTAACATTTTTCATCCTAACAATCACAATTCCTAACTACTCTGTCTCTAATGTTCATAATTCCGAAGCATTCAACTTCATAATGTCAGTAGCAATAAACATCTATTATACTTTTATTTGTTTTCCTATATTTTCTCATCATAACCATCTTCTACACTATCATTCAAAGTCATATCTTTTTTGTTCAGATTTCTTTTTATTAATAATAATCAGCATTATATACATTAATTTTGCGTAATTTTATTTTCACAAAACATGTATAACATAAAAGAATAATAGTACCATGGTACTAGTAGTTAAATACATGTTTTCATATACACATTTCAATTAAATTAGTTTAATATTAGCGGCTATAGCTTTCAAATAATCACTTTTATTGGTGTATTTTGCTTTAAAATTCAATATATTTTTGGAAGTGCTTGCTTCAAACTCACTAATTATGTGAATTGGTTTTTTGTTTTTATTAATTAAAGCGTCTTCTTTAATTTTATTTATAGCGGTGTGTACCTGCAAAGATATCCATAGGTTAGGTTCTCTGTGGTAGGCGGAGACCTCTCGCTGCCGGCCGTAGTTCATGCTATGGTCGGCGGTGAGGAGTCCTGGGACGCGGTGGTCTCCTTCTGCGAGACAGTTATCGCGCAGAAGGAGGCTGCGGAAAGGGAGAGGGAGATCACAACCGCTCTCCCTGCCCGCAGCAGGCGCATCGGGCGTCGGAGGAGGGCATACGCTGCCCTCTTCCGGCCCCCCTAACTGGGTCCAGGGGCGGCGGACTTGGGGATGTCCGTC
>NDFZ01003197.1:0-21024 GCA_002192655.3 Mamestra configurata | reverse complement strand
TAGCTTTTGACAATGAATTTGTACGCGCATATATCGTGTTTTCCCGTTCCCGTATAACCTATAGCTTTCCTCATGAATGTGGCTATCATAATTATACAAAAATATTTTTTCAAATCTGACTGGTAATTCCAGAGATACGCGCGTTCAAACAAACAAACAAACTCTTCATCTTTATAATTCATTAGTAATAATTATATGCATCATCGTAACTCATAACAGTGAGACCGGTGGTGACCTCAGCGGTAACGAGCTCGATATTCGAATGGTCCCTTGTTCGAATGTAGACAAAAAAGACGTTTATTTTTTTATCTAGCCTTTGTTGTTCTATAGCTGGGCAAAAGACCTTTTCCAAGTTCTTCCAGATATTCTTCTCCCACGGATCTCAAACTAGCGCTTCACTTTTTTTATTTATTTCGTCACTAACTCAATTTCAAAACGTTGAAAGAAATATTGTGTCCTACTACAAAATATATATGTTTGCTTTGTTTCTGAAAAATTATTATTACGAAAATTTACGAAAAATTATAGGAATCGATTACAGCGCCACTTAACGGGTCCAATTGTAAATCCAAACGATCCTCGAATCCACTTGAATACACACGAAAAAATTCATTCAAATCGGTTCTGCCTTTTAGGAGGAGTTCAGTGTCAACACACGTACAGAAGAATTATATATTTAAAGATATGACATTACCAATCTGCAATGGGCCTCATTTCATGGCATAATAAATTATGCTATGCTATAAAAAATAATAAAAACAGTTATGGTTTAGTTTCGGTTAGTTTTTGAGTTTCGGTTGCTTTAGATTAACAACAGATACTAAAAACTAGATTTTATATCTTTATTATATTAACAATCTATCTTATCAAGATTGGTCTAGAAGTTTCGCATGCTTTGGTATTTCAGATTTTTTACTATTATTTCGTGACGTCTATTTAAATTCCCTATTATGTAAAGGTAGGATTGTGTGACATAACAAAATCAAGGGTTGTCATTTTAGTAAAGGCATTTAGTATCAGCCGAAAAAAAAAATTGCCGTACAAGTTTCGGCTGTCCTGAAAATTTGGTGTGCCGGTCATTTAGTCTAAGAACATTTGGTCTATTTTACAAAAGATATAACGCTAAAATGACATAACGTTTACTTCATTAAACAACATTTCACATAATTTTCACTTGATATAACGTTCAGTTTGTATAATTTGTCGACTTTCTTTGGTCACGACCGTAATTTAAGCCGAATCCACATTCGATTTTCAGTGTATGATAAATCCACTGAAGCTTATATAAAATGAAATTATATCTAATGGAAGTGTAAGATATTATAACAATAGATGATTTTAACAAATGAAAATTATATCAATCATTATATCATTCGTTGTTATATTAAAAGTATTTATATCAAACATTACACACTCGCAAATTTGGCACGATCTATTTCTTTTAAATGCTCAGAATATCTGAGGTTTTTTCTAGAATTGATGTAATTTTTGGTCTGCTTTATGGAAAAACCTAATTAAAGTTCGGTTTCGGGAATCGAGCATTTTCAAGTAAAGAACTTGTCTAACTCGAAGGCTGGGTTTTCTTTTTTTATGAGTGGCTTCTCGCAGTTCAATCTATAAGGTTTTCGACTGCTTAATCTTAAATCAACAGTTTATCGATCATATTCACGCGACATTATGCGTTAATGGTCTGATTAGCATATAATATTATTTTAATTAGCAAAAAGTTAATTTATTACTGATTAATGATAACAATTATTATGGTTACAAAAAGTTTCATATTAATTTTTCTATGTATCAAGTTCAGCCACACCTTTATTGTTGCCATGGTAAGTAGGTATCTAATGGGTCGATGTTGGGAGTTAAGTTTCCTGCCTACTTATGAGTTCCACTTTTCTTTGTAAGGTCGTTTTCACAGTTTATATATGTCACCGGAAAATTGCAAACGGCTTAAGATTCTAAAATATCGCTTGAAATTGTAAACTAGTTTTTCTTAATAAGACACTGATATATTGGAAATTATTGAATTTAATTCGGATTTGTTGTAGGCAAAACGATTTTTTCTTAATGTATAGAGAAATTATAATCTAACAAAGATTTATTAAAGTCTTACGGAGTCTGCAACTTTCCGGTGACATATACATTGTATTAATCAGACGAGACAAAAATAAAATACTAAACGTATTTTTCTTTTCTTTTCATTCGGGACTTTGTTTTTTTTTTAAATTTATTAAATTCAAAATATTGTTGGAAATATGACCAAGGGCTTTTTTCAATACCGAGATAATATTTTTATTGGAATAATAAATATGGTGGTTTAAAATAATGTCTGTATAAAATAGTAATAAAAATGCATTTCATGAGCTCATTTCCTTTAACAATAAATCAAAATCTACCTATTTATTTAAAAGAACATAATTATATCTACATAAGTAAGGGCTCTTATTTATGCATAAACTTGATTAATATGTCATAGTGCATTATGATAATCTGTGCGTCTGATCACAATTGATTTGCGAAGTGTAAGAACATGACGCAAACGAGTATTAGAGCATGTAAACCTGGTTTAAATAATTTAGTATAAGCTGTACCTAAACCATGCATAAACAAAATCGCTTAAGATTTATCTTGGTATCTATCTAGCATATTTGCTCCCAATTATGGGCAACAGCCTCCTTCTCTCTTTTCCACACATCTCTGTCCGTGTACATCTATACTTAATATTGTAAAGAGGAAAGATTTTTTTTGTTTGTAACAAATTAACTCAAAAACTACTGGACCGATTTGAAAAAATCTTTACACACATACTCCCGGGATAAAAAGTATTCTATATGTTATTCCAGACTATAATCTACCTTTGTGCTAAATTTCATCAATATGCGTTCAGCTGTTCTGACGTTATTGAGTAACAAACATCCAAACTTTCGCTTTTATAATATTAGTATAGAGGATAGATAAAAATACCTTTTCCCAGTTTTGATTGTATACGTCATTGGCGTTCTAGATTGTCAAGTTTTTAATCGATTTCCAAAAAAGGAGGGGGTTCTCAATTTGGTGAGATTTTTTTTGTATATATGTAAACCGATTGCTCCGAGGTTTTTGATGCGATTTATGTGATTCTTTTTCGTTCGCCGCGGTATACTTGCCATTTGGTCCCATAAAAATATATTCAGTTTCGTCAATCAGTTTTTATTTTATGATTATTTTGCTTTCTTGTAACTTACTTCGTCGTCCAAGTGAGCAAAATGACGTCGGGTAATTAGTATCACAACTAAAAAGTGAAAAAAAAACTTTCACATAAAAATACAACCGACTTCCAGATAAAAACACTACAAAATCTAAAATAACTTTAATTTCGGAAGTCGGTCTCAAAAATTAAGAACAAAACTAAAAACACCGACTTCCAAAATTAAAGTTATTTTAAACTTCGTAGTGTTTTTATTTGGAAGTCGGTTGTATTTTTTGTTAAAAAGTTGTTTGATTAATATTATACAAAAAATGCCCTAATTAAACGATATTAACAAAAGACTAATGTTTCCACGATACATGACAACCTAAAAAACATTTAATTTTCCAAAACCCACGGTAACATTCACTTACATTTCCCACCGTTCTGAAAATATCGTTTGATAAGCTAATTGATAACATCGACAGGTACGTTTAGGTATGTTGTATGAATCCGTGGGTTGCATTGTCTGCCTGTCAGTGACGATATCAGCCTGATCAGGAACCGACACGTCGATTGTATGTACGTCGTACTGACAACGGCATACGCCTCAATGACGTACGCAATGCTCTGGAGTTGGCTTTAAAGGGATTTGATTTATTGATAACAAGTAGGTTTGTGAGCTTAGCTCTGGCTTCCCGATCCTGTTTATACCTACTTGCAGTAATCAGATTGGTACTAAGCGAGATATTAATAACTTGATATCATTGAAATGTATTGCTACGGAGAATACTATTGATGGGTTTTCTAATAAAAAAATAAACAGATGTTTGTTACGTTCGTATCGTAAGATATTTATGTTTAAATGTTTTAAAAAGCTCAATATTTGTGACGTATTAAGAGGGGCAAACAAGACCGGGTTTTTTTGTGTTCTGTATGGTGTTGGACGTAAAAGAATAGCACAATCCCATCACTACACTACATGATTTAACTACATGATCAAATCTCAGGCCAATTAATATGGATGGATCCTGGCCAAGGCAAAAGAGTACATACAAAAGAAGATCTATAACTCAATTCAAATCAAGACAAACAAAAGAACAAATATGGCAATAAATATTTATCTTTTAATCAAATAAAACACCATGAGGTTAATTTAAATCATCTACAATTTCAATTATCTAATACTTGAGCAGAGATGCGGCTAAATGAAGTAATGTTTACGCCGACACCAACTGATTGGAATCTTTTACTGCGTTCTATGCATTTTATTAGGTAGTCTATAGTAGTTTATAGTAACCATGACCTGGGCCTACTTTTAGGTATTGAGGTAAATCTCTTGATATTACCTTAACGCTTATAACCACATAACAAACTCTACATGGTTTTGTTTGTATTCAAAATTGGCGTCAAATGGCTTATTTTGCCCAAGAATTTTCATTGAAGGTTTTATTTATAAAACAAGCTATTCAGATTAGAATTTATGAATAAACATAGTACGATCGATGTCTTTGGCGAATCGAAGGTGAGATAAATTAAACGGATATTTTTGTGATGACTTTTCTTGTGCTCGGTAGATGTCAATAGGCTCGTCCCCTTTAACACGGCACTTAAACATTGCTGGTGTAAAGTGGATTGGCATTGGTGCACTTCTGCCAAACCTTTCGGGGAATATAGGCATGATGTTATATTTGTGTTGTTATGTAATAATCAACAAATTTACTAATTTTAATAATTGTTTGAGTTAACCCACTAATCACTAAGATTTATTAAGCCCTAAAAGTGTAGACTCTAAACAATAGTCAGATTGACAAAAAACAAAAACCAGTTTATTCCGTCAATTTGCATCCCACTAAAACTTCACCTTAAATAATTTCCATTATTATCACTAACAATTAAATATTTAAGATAATATAAGCACAAATGAACGTGGGCGTCAATAATAAACCGTTTAAGTTACCTTGACTAGTCAACACAAAAACATATCGAGATACCCCAAACCCGCCCGGGGCAGGAAACTAAGCAATTGTTAATAAGCCAATCAATTCTAAAATTAATATCAAACGTAAGCAACCATTTATCAAAACATACATTCAATATTTAAAGCCTGTTCCGATAATTATGCTGTACTTTTAGTTTTTAATGAACTTTGGAAGGTTTAGTTGCAATGACCATCAATCAATTTGAATGCTCTGTCTTGAAGTCAATAAGAGTTAATCACTAAGGGCGAGTGTTTATGATTTGTAGTTAACTCAAGCAATGTTTAAAATTGTGGTAAAAATTTCGTTAAAATGCTTTGGTCGGTCAGTTGTTAGTTATTATTTAGCTCGTGGCTAAATAATAACCAGCCTCACGGGTCGATCTCCAAGGTTAAGCAACGCTTTCGAGGTCGGCCTGTGGATGGGTGACCATCTTATCATATCGAGATTCCTCCGTGCCTCGGAAAGCACGTTCAGCCTTTAGTCCCGGCTCTCATTTGTAGATCTTTGGCAGTCGTTACGGATTGTCGAAAGCCATAAAATCTGACACCAGTCTTGCCTAGAAGTACCGTATAATCCAGTTAATGGGTTGTGGAGGTCAGGTAGACAGCCGCTCCACGTAAAATATTGGTATTCTGCTGAATTCGGTTTGACTGGTTGCCGACCCCAATATAGTAAGGAAAAGGCTAGGCAGATGATGGTGTTAGTTATTATTAACTAATCGTTTTTTATTTGACCACTAGTCAAGCTAAATATTGATCGAAAATCACGAATTAACAAAATTTTCGTTTTGCGGATGACATTATTATTTTTGCTCCCACGGCAGATCAACTAGGCACAAATTATCCTCCAAGATCTGCACACGGCAAGCCTTGAGGTTGAACTGACGAGAAATTGGTCAAAGACTAAAGCCATGACCAATGCCGCTAAATTTAGGGTCGAGTTTGATGGGCAGGAAATGTCGATGAATAGGTCTATGTCGACGAATATGTTTACCTGGGCCAGCTAGTTTCTTTTTACAACAGACCGGACAAAGAGATCAACCGTCGAGTCGAGAATTCTTGGAGGAGCTAGCTACTGGTTCATGAAGGCGCTGATGGAGGGCAATTCACTGAAGCGCAAACTCGTCGACATGTGTTTCCAATCCTAACCTATGGCGCTCAAACTTAGTCTATGACTGAGGCTCAGAAGTCTAAACTCAAGGTTTGCAAAAGAGCGATGAAGCGTAGTATTTTAAAAATCAAACTCACCGATCGAATCTAAAACACAATAATACGATCTAGGAGAGGCATCGTCGACGTTGGTGACAAGTCTGCGAGGCTAAAATGAGACTGGGTGGGTCACTCTTACAGAATACATCAAGACCGATGGGCCAGAACAGTCACGCAGTGCGTGTCTAAGGACGAGCGTCGTAGCAGGCTAAAGAAACGCTGGCGTGACGATTTAGACTCGTTTCTGACGAATCATTGCCCAGTCCCACTGTTGCACAATAATAAGTTAGGGGAAAAAAAAACATAAATTTCTTTATAGTATCAAATATGCACTTCCAATTAATTTTTTTTTAAATTAATTTTTCAAGACATGTTATTTTAAAAGCTATAATTTTAAAATACAACGAGGAATCATCCCAGAATATATTGTTTTCAGTGCATGGTATTTTTTTCAGTTTCGTGTAGGTAGCAAGCCTACCTTTCAAAGTAACTAGACTAAAATATTGTTTTGTAAAATATCGAAATCGTTAGTGCACGGAATGAACTGTAAGCCTGAGGGACTGAGGACTGACATGCGCACGGTCAGTAAGGATTGACGAAAATAAAAAGCATTTCTGTCTGTGGAATGCAATCTGTGTTGCTGTTTTTATTATTTTTTATACCACCTGTCAGATATTGGTCACAGATATTTCTGGTAAGCCTCTATTTTGAATCTCGTCACACTTTGATTTGCAAAATAACCTGGATTATCTAATCTTTATGATCGAATTAGTATCATCAGGCATGTGGTATTAACTGTTGATTGAATTTACGTTTACTAAGTACTAGTACAAATCGCAATTAATTCGATTTTGTCATGATCAGTGTTAATGGTTAAGTAATAAAATCAAAAAATTTCCCGGGTATTTGGGATTGACATTTATGCTGAACTTGACCAATTTGGGGCAGACGTGGTGAATTTTTTTTTAAATAAAAAATAATTAACTTTTTTTTTATTTCTGTGTCCTGAAAACTTGTTCTTTGCTTTTAAGTTTGTGGTATATTCTTTCCTTCTACCGTTTTTTAGTATCTTTTAGTATCCTATTGGTTGATATATTCTGTATTCCGTAATTTATCTACATACGCAATTGCAATACCTACTCAAAATAAATCAACAAGTACCTAATTTAAACAAACCCATTAACCAAATCAAAGCCAGATTTTTAATGACACCCAACTATTTGTCTTAACCATACACGCCACATTAAATGGCTACTCCGATCACTTAGGCTAAGTTTACACCATATGCAAATCCGCCACGAATGCAGTTAGTGTGCATTTGACATGAAGGACTGAGTTATGTCTATAATACCATTAAGTTCTGCGCTATGTCGGCAAGTGTTTTGCCATATATTAGGGCACAGATGCATCGCCACGTAAATTATGTTGATCGGTGACCCGTATGCTGCTTGTACCTAATATATTGGCACACATAAGTCAATTGCAGAACGTCTGCTGTGTTTGATTTTACGTTAAATGGGTTGGCGATTGTTGCTTAGAATTCCTGGTGAAAATAGTTACTGCTCAAATAGCCATAATTTGAAAAAGACTCTTCATTAACAATATTAGTTTTATCTTACTGCTTTGCTGTTCTTTTTTGATTAATTTTAAAGCTGGTTCCAAATCATTTGAGTCGTTTTCGGTGGTCGCCACTGTTGATTTTGGCTTTCGCAAAAAGGATTTTGGATTCGCAGTGGTTGGAAATACGGTTGTGGGTTTGTTCGAAAAAGATTAAAAGCATGTTATTTCGGGAATATATTTGAATATATTACTGTTCTGTATGGTGTCGGACGTAAAAGAATAGCACCATCCCATCACTTCCCGTGGGCAGCAACATTCTCTGAACATTGCAACAGCTGCACTGCGATCGCCAACTCGCCAGTCAAGCGTGGCGATTATGGCAAACACTCCCTCTTGGGGAAGGCCTATGTCCAGCAGTGGAGGTTTTTTCGGCTGATATGATGATGATGATGATGATATTACTGGTCTGAAACCAATAAACGTTAGGTACTCTCTACCTACTATTAAAATAAATCTATCAAAATAAGTAATTTAAACTAGATTAAGACAGCAGATCATTACGTATTGGTATATAATCTATCACAGTTAATGCAAAAAACTGTTAATGTGTTTTTACAAGCGCAATTAACATGCAAGTTACACAGATCATTTGTCAAATCTGATCGATATTTTAATAACAGGATATAGACAATAATGAGTACCTACTTGTATTATAATTGTCAAAACGTACCTATATTATATACACAACGGTGTATCTGCATTGAAACCTTATAACCGAGTGTGCATCTCTAGGATATTACTATTTATTTATTTAAACTTTATGTGCAAAAGTGGTAAACGTGGACGGATTTAATTAAACAAAGCATTCTCTACCAGTCAACGTTTGGGTTAGAAAGAGAGAGAGATATTTCTCGCCGACTGATCAACATTTTCCGAGACCAGAGGGTCGGCTCGTTCTTTACCCAAACAATACATATTGCAAATCCAAGTAGGATTGCTGCCAGTCTTCTGAGCACGTTTCCGAATGGCAGCAATATGGAGGAGTACTTTGACGCCTTAGCGCCGAATTCGAAATTCTCGCACCTACAAACCAGAGAATAGTCCAGTACTGTCCATAGGCGGTTACATCTATTCCGTGAACAACAAAAAATTCTATACGAAATAGTAATATTTTTTCCCCAGTCCACAAAAAATGTCTGAAAAACTGCCCGTAACATCATGTTGACGCGTTTTCCCAACTAAAATTATGTACCTTTTTTATAGGTACGAAATACGAGTATGAAAATACACGTATTCAAATAACAGCCAAAATCCGAAGCCTTGTCAGTTTGTACCTGTAAAATGAATGCTACAAATGCAGAAAGGTATTTAATAACATACACTGCAAACAACGCAGGCTTCATCGTTCAAATATTTGTTAATCTACTCTTGGTTCACAAAAAAAGTCGACCAGTCGTACTGAGCGCTTCTCCTCCACATTTATTATGTGCACAGCCAAAGTGTGGAGCTGGACTCTCTGCCAGCGTCTGTGTTCCCTTCCACATATAACTCGTCTCTGCCTTCAAAGCAAGAATTAAAAGGCATCTTCTGGGCAGGCTGGCTCCATCATAGACCTCATCCATTGCTTTCCATCGGGCTTGATCGAGGTCAAGAGCAAGGCCTTACCTCAATAAAAAAACATAAATAAAATTGGCTCCCGCAGACAGTCGCTACGACGCAACAATTTCAGTTAAATCCTGTTGCTGCATTGTCGCGTGTCTACGGGAGCTTGAATACTCAATTGTTAAGCATATACCATCGCCAGTTACCTGCTAAACTTAGGCATGTTTAAAGCTTTTTTTGGATTATTCGTCAAGTGAGTTTATCTGATTAAATATAAATCGGGACTTTATTCCATTATAAATTAATATCTATTTATGTACAACTATACATTACTATATAATATATACACTTAAATATGGGTTTATTGTAAAGCGGCTTATGTAATCTACGTGGTATACCGAGATCGAGGAAAATTTACTAACTGTAATATAGTCAGGGTGAATTGGTTTCGCAAGTACCAAAATGTTTACTTTGTAGGATAATCATTTGGTAATTGGGTATTTCTGGATTCTTAGAAAATAAGTATCTATTAGTTGAGTCATGTAAACTAAGTAAAGGTTGTTGTAACTTTTTGAAAATAAAGTTAATTTAATTGACCAAAAGAACCAGTAGTGCGATTCTGTTAACATCATTAGATGAAGTGAACATGAAGTGAGCTGTCAATTCATACAAACATGATGGAATTCATGCTCACTCCACCTAAGTTTACACGGTGAGATGTCGTCAGAATAGACTGGCTGATTTTCTTTTACCTTTTATTTTAACTTTGTTACGACATTTTTTTTCACCAAACTTCTCTAATCTTCTTGCGATTGAGAAGCAAAGCATGGGAACTGAGATACAACCCACAGATCCACATTTCAAAACAAAGTTCTGTTTATTCAAAACGAGTAACATTGCATCAATTATTTATCTAGCAATTTATATTCGTGAGAAACAATACCTAGTTCCCAAATCGAAATCACATAATACTTATTCATTAAAACTTAACAAACAAGGACTTATAGTTACCCACACGATACACATACCCATTTAAATCATGCAGCAACAATAACTGCCAATAACCTACCATTAGTACATATTTAAATGATTTAAAATGCCTTACGGAAGCAAACTATAGGAAATAAACAAACATGCCTAATTATAGTGGCCATTGTTCTATTGTTTTCTTACTTAAGAACTCATGTAGAGGCATTTACAGCACTTTATGTCGCTCCCTATGAATATGTCAATCAATTTTTTTTTGACAAATAATTTGCATGCGGAGATTTTTATCTAAAGGAATGGAATTGGATCATGCTCGATTCTAATGATATCAACAACTACTTAATACCGTGAATAGATAAGCTTTGGATATGTCTAATGTTTTGGTCGCTTATATGAGGAAACATGAGTTATTTTTAATTGACACTTTGAACTAATTAGCCGATTAATGTACAACTACCTATTACTATATATACACTTGAATAAAAACAAAAAAAAAACAACGGGTTGCACTCCGGGAGTGCAACTTTCACTTTATTTAGAAGTGAAAAACTTGAACATTAAAGTTGTGCATTTTTATATTTTGAAATGGTTAGGGAATAATTTCGCACGAATTGCTTTAATATCAGCATTAAAGTACTATCATTTATGTGGTAAAATACAATATTCATTTATTGCGCTATCGTACACAAACATGTCAATTTACATATATTACATTAAAAATTTAACACTTCAGAACTTTCCCTCCATTTTACGAATTTTCGATCAGGTCACGTGACCTGACACGAGTTTAACATTTTTTACCCATCCCAAAAAGTGCACAACGCAGCCAAAGAAGTTTTCACCTCAAAAAAACTAACTAAAAATTGTATAAAATATGGCGTCGAAAAATTCCTCCACATCGCTGGCCACTGGTAATGTACCCAAAAGCCTAGCAGCATTGCCACGTTGTATGTCAATGCTTATCCTTTGTCCAAGGTAAAAGCCAGCCCTTGGGTCGCGCGAAGTGTCAACTAAGCGTCTTGACAGATCTTTAAACAAGTTATAAGCATTCGGACCCCACGACCCGAGAGTTTCAACCCAAAATGGCTTGAAAATATAACTACCAACGAGGTTATTAGCCGTAAATGAAATATACTGCGAACGTTTCTATTATCTAGCTCAACAAAGAAAATAGAAAGAAACTATGTTTTATTGCAAAACGCTACAATGTACTTCGGATCACATTTCTGGATCATTCCCCCAACCTTTTGTTTCCTAAACAGCTTAATAAAATATCAACAAAGCCATCGCAAATAAGCCTCAAAGGGCAATATCCTTTCATCTATTCTATAGTTAATATAAATCAGTATTAAAACTCCAATACTTATACTAAGTTGCATACTAAACGAGCCAATTTGGAATATGCACAAACAATCGAACTAACGAGCTGTGCTAACATTTAAGCTCACAAAATATGGGAAAAGATGTCAACTGTAAATGCCACAGATAGATAACATTAAAGGTTGAAATTATAGCTATTTATTGGTCCTTACTACATTGTATTAGGTGTTACATTAACAGATGTAATTGGCAGGGAATGTAATAGTGATATGCAAAGCCTCCTATTTATCTACTTGTTATTGAGGATTAACTTCATTAACGGTTGAACATTCAACAATGTAACATAATAATAGTTCTCCGGCCAAGTATGTTTACCCGTCTGTACGCGTTGAACTCAAAAACTACCGAACGGATTGTCATGCGGTTTTGTCTAATGGATGGAGTGATTTATGAGGAGCATAATTCATTATGTTTTTGTGTCATCTGTCTGAAATATAACGATGATTGTTGTAGAAGTCGGAAAAAGTGCGGGGTGGGTTGCTAGTGTAAAATAATTCAGTTATATTTTTCGTTTAAGAGGTTTACGTCGTTGGTGTGACAAGCGTAGATCTATGTTTAAACAGGATACGGGTAGTCTGAAGTCGTAAAAGGGACACGTGTGGATTTAGACCGTCACGATCTGACCCTTTGCTCACCCAATGGCTGAAGACAGTCGCGAAGATCCCCAGAACTACCTACCATAGTCAATGACTATCTTACATACCTAGTACCTACATAGATAAAAAGCAAAGACTCTGCTTGTCTATGAACGAAATGCAACGTATATGTTCTTGTAGAAAGAGCGGTAAACGAGGACGGTTGGTTTATTTAGTTAAATATTATAAGCTGTAGAAAGCCAAATAATGTTAAACTTTAAAATTATTCTGTCTGTAGGAGTTATGAAATACAAACTATACNTTGGTTTATTTAGTTAAATATTATAAGCTGTAGAAAGCCAAATAATGTTAAACTTTAAAATTATTTATCTTATCTGTCTGTAGGAGTCATGAAATACAAACTATAACTAAAATTCCTCATCAAAATAGTATCCAAAATCAGGTCGTCACAATTATCGAGTTATTAGCTACTAAAATACATCAGTGCATGCATGGCCTTAGGCCTTAGGTTCACGGCTGCGCACTCATTAGACCGAGGTCCTGCGCACGTGGGCGGCTGCTTCAACTGCCATAAATTACGTAAAACTCATCACCGAAGATTACGCCGACATTAAATAACAACTATCATAGCGTAATGTTATAATAATCAGCACTTGATCGACGATGTCTCGTGTTTTAATAAAGTTTCCTATAATTTTGTGCTCAAAATTGATCCCTGATTTACTCGTAATTGGTGATGATTAATTTTGTTGTTAGGTGGTTTATTTGTTGATTATGATGCATGTTGTTNCTGATTTACTCGTAATTGGTGATGATTAATTTTGTTGTTAGGTGGTTTATTTGTTGATTATGATGTTGTTGTGTTGTGTTAAATAAATACACGACTTTATTTACAAATATTAACTACAACCCAGATTAACCAAAACCCCAGAAAGTGCTGCAGCAGACCGGCAGAAGATGTTGGGACGATGTAATTCAAAATTAGCAATCAATTGTATACACTGCCCCTAGACTGAAACTGCTAGAAGTCATGGGAGGCTTTGCCCAACAGTGGAATGATACAGATAATAACCAGTGAACATTAGGTATGTTCAAAATAGTGAACGTAAATACAAAAAATCGTTCAACTCAGCCATTGCATTTTTTGTCATTACCACTCGAAGCACCAGTTTCACCTGCTTCCAAATTAAAATGCAAGACTCATTGATAAGTTTACCTTTGCCTTACAATTTTAATATCAAGTCTAGCTCAAGGTGACTCCAATTGAGGCTGTCTTAACTTATGTGCCCTACCTTTAATTCGTGATCCAATATCTCAGTGTAAAACAAAAGAAATTACCAAACATTCCCGTAAACAATTAGGCGCGTTCGACAAAGCGTTCTCGTTCACGAAATGCTTGTTATTTAACTAGAAAAGATAAATAGAAGAAATTAACTACTTAGTTTCAAGGAATTGTTTTCAGAACAATTACGTTAGGATGTTAGTATGTGGGACTGGGGTTATGCGTTTTGTTTTATTAGCGAATGCTATTCGTTAGGCTGAAGTCACAAATAAAGTGAAAAGCTACGCTTCTGAGTGAAAATTAGTCATGCAGTTGGGCACCAATGTAGCCAATTAATTTTCTTAGTAACATGTGTTGTAACACTGCTGGGCACGGGACATCGACATAACTTTCCATTCTTCTTTTTGAGTTGCCTACCCAGGCAAACCCGGTGCAACTCGCAAACGCCTCTTAGTCTCCAAGCCAGAGTAGTTTATGCCTACCTCGGCGCCGAGGGCGATCTTCTAAGTTCCTTTGCTTGACGACGACCCCTAGCAGACTTATTCATCACGTCAGGTATCCCTTATTTACAGTATAAAATAATACAAACGCATAAAATGAAAAACAGATAAAATCTTGATTCACTAGGACGGTGTCACCTAGGAAAGTTTGGAGGCTCACCTTTTTAAGACTTCAAAAAAGGAGGCGGTTCTCAGTTAGGTTTTATGTTTTTTTTTGTATGTTGGTTAACTTATAAATCATAACACCGTCATTTATCAACCGATTTGTTAAGGATATACTTTCCGATTGGTCCCCATAAAAATTATATCAGAATCGGTTTAGTAGTTGGTTTCAAATCAAAATAGCTGGAACAAATATGTCATCCAAGTAAATGAAATTGCGTATTTTGCTTTCCTGTGACTTTCCAGTGGTGTTGTTAAGTACCACTAAAAAGTGAAAAATAAAATACTTTTTTACAAAAAATACAACCAAAAACACCGATTAAGTTATTTAATACTTTGTAGTGATTTTTTTTATAAGTTTTTTTTTCCAAAGAATGTAACTATTTCATAATTTACTTCAATATAATTTAATTTTGTTTGATTAAATTCACATTGTGTGCCTTTTAGTCTGGGAGTGACGCATCTAGCCGAATGGCTTCGTCCTTATGTTTAGAAAACGGATCGGCACAGAACTTTACTAATTGATACCGAATACGAAAAGTTAATTAATTTTCGTTTGGTTTTTGGGCTGCCTTCAACTTTATTATAAGTGTATACTTAGAATTAATTTCGTACCTAACATGTCTTAATTTAATTTTAAATTATTTCTGTTTGCAAGTTTCTTCAGCTACGTGGTTTTAAAGAAAAATAAAGGTTTCATTTCGAAGTTTGATAGCTTTGATTAATTTGTTGGAAAGATTGTATTGAGAAATGATGTTCAAAAAACAAACAAAACTTGAATTCTTTAATAACATACAAAACAAGGAGTTTGTTCATTTTTAGGGTTCTGTAGTCAACAAGGACCCCTTATAGTTTCGCCAAGTCCGTCCGTCTGTCTGTCTGTCTGTCCGCGGTTTAGCTCAGTGACGCTTAGCGCAAGAAAATTGAAATTTAGTATGGGTATTAATCACGCCGACAAAGTCATAAATAAAATCTTGAATTTTTTTTTTAGCGTGCATGTCTTCCTCAGGGTATCGTTGGATAGGTCGTTTAAAAATATTCAGGGTTTGCTAAAACCATTTTTATATCTAAGGATCCGTTTGCGAAATATCAAGCTTTAAAGTACTAATTTTTGTTAGTCAAATGCCCCCTCTGCCAGCCAAACGGTTGTTTTTGGAAATATTCATAGTAGTAGCATATAATTATAACGAATTTAAAAGGAAAACTATCACCGCTACCTAGGCCTCACGAGTTAATGAGTAATAGTCAACCAGCTTATAAAATGGAACTGACTTAAAACCTTAAAACCAAGTGCATGGAGTTTCTTGTCCGTTCTTCTCCATAAGAATCTACCTTTCCGAATGGACAGTAGAGTCACTTTATTAATGTAATTCTATTATTTTTACTGAACTGTAAACGATGACGTTCAAAAGTGCCGTTTAATGGCCTAATTGAAATAAACGTTTTGACTTTTTTGACTTTTTTTTGACATTTGTAACTTTGTATAATAATAGTTAAGTACTTTTTAGTATTTTTCTGGCATTGTTTAGGAGAAGGGTAACTACGGAACCCTACACTGTGCGTGGTCCGACACGCACTTGGCCGGTTTTTTTTTTATATTGACAGTAACATTTTTTTCTTGCCAAAAGAGCCGATGACGTCTACTCTGCCATACCTACATTGTACGTTCTATCTCATTTAGACATAAATACCTTGACCGCCTCCAACACCTTTTCCCTTCACAAAAGACACACATCAAAACACGACAATGATTATGTCATCCCACAATCATCACACCCAGTATGCACACATTCACACTGAATAAATTATAAACCAGTAGCAATTAAATCAACCCTAAATATGAACCACACCCACAGGCCATTGTCATTGCAGCCACACAATGGTCAACCTTGGACAAGACTGCTAAGAACTGGCATTTTACGAATTTTTAAGACTTCATCTTCCTGCACACGATGACATGGCAATAGAGTAGAATGTACCTAGAAGTGTCTGTCACCACCGCTTTGATTGCTACATCATGGTTCACACCTCTAATAAAGAAGTAGGAGGAAGTACTATTGTTTTGCATTGTCGGATCCTGTTTGGGTGTAACTCTTTGTATGTAAAGTCTACCTGAGTTTCCCAAACATTTTTGTCTCGTGAACCCCGTGGTGAATGTTTATATTGGGTCTATGCTGTTTATTAGAACCCAACTTATATATGTATTTTAATTATAATCAACTTTTACATATAATTCCGAAGACATCTAGGCTTTTGTGGGGACCAGTATCATCCGTTTACCTTCAGCATCTAATGACACAATTTGTTACAGATGTACTCACTATCTGGAAAATGGTTGAACTATTATCGGAAGCTTAAATTGGTAACTACTTGTACATTTGCTATAACCTGACTAAACGAGAATCGGTATTCTCGATCCCCATTAAAAAAAAAAAAAAAAAAAAAAATTTCGCACATGCAACATTTATATGGGTTAACAAACAAAAAGATAACTTATTCTTATGTTAGTAAACTTATAATATATTTAGAGTCTAGGCTGTTGTTGGAAAAGCATCTTCGAATAACATCACCTAACAAAGGAGAATCGTACCTCCCCGCTGTGGTATTTAGGATGGAGTTGGATCTGACCCGCACTCTTCAGAGCAAAGAGGCTGACTTGGCGTGTGCTTGTGCAAACAAACCTGATGCACTGCAGAAATATATTAATGATTAAATATTATATTATAGATTGCAGGTCTATGAAGACCCCAAGGGGTCCAGGACAACTTTGGAAATCTTTGTTCTACAATCTAATAGGCCCCTCCGTGAATGTAAACAAAGGATGACTATGGAAGTTTTTATGGCTGTTTTGATCTGAACCCCCTTTTCTTAAATGTTATGACATTACTGCGACCATTATTTTATTATTCCCCAAAGTAAAAGGGGTGAAGTTAAATGAAAGGGAACTACTTTTATGGATTGTTTTACGTTACATTTCACTTTTTACTGTTCCAGATTTCCTACATTTTTGCGATCTCAATTATCGTAAAAAGTTTCGATTGAAAAGTTTTGGAGCAATAAATCAAAGTTATCTTTAAAAAAATCTAAAGTAATAAAATTTTTATTATATTTAACTACCTAGCGAGATTTAAACATATGTACGTACTTGATTAGAAAGATGCAGATGACTAAAAAAACATTCACAAATCTATTTGGCAATTTATTTAAATCGTGATTCTAACAAGTATCTATGGCTTAGTACCTAGTTAGTCTTCGTATAATCAAAAACTTAGACCCTCTTGCATACAATAACATAATAAATAAGTATTAAATATTAAAATAAACCAGCAGTCGAAAAAACGCCTGGCTCTAGATTACTCCATGAAATCTCAGAGGGTACGAAGGGACTACGAGTAATAAGAATCCATACTGGTGACAGCAGACAACGTCAATACTTTATTGATTTTGCTACTCATCCCATTCAAGCATAATCTTTGAACACATCTCACGATGTCCCTTACAAGTGAGGGGGTTGGTTCTTTACATAGTGCAAGGGGAATACTTGACACAATAAGTAATGCCCTCATCGGCAATTACGTTTAAGCCATTTGGGGTATTTGGTAACAGAAATAACGCAGAAAAACAACTAACAACTTTTACTATAGCGCCAAACCTGAAATCACGAAAAATTTATCGACTGTTTGCATGTCTGGACAAAATGAACAGCTGATTTTTAGGGTTCCATACCTCAGTCGGCAAAAAAGAACCTTTATAGGATCACTTTTTTGTCTCTGTTTTGTATCTGTCTGTCCGTCTATCAAGACCCTTTTTCTCAAGAACGCGTGGAGGAATCAAACTGAAATTAAAATCAAGCACTCAAGTCTGCTACCTCTTCGAGTAATGAAAAAATCAAACTTCTAAGTCAACACGATCTAAAGATAAGGCCGTTTTTGCTCCGTTTATGGCGTATGTTTTGACGCTCGCAAGGGAATTAAAATACAGGATAGGTACTTTCCGTTGACCTTGAGTCATGAAATTTGACAAGAAGGTAGATCTTAAAGTACAAGTACCAAGTACACGAAAAAGTCTGATAATTGGGAATTTGTAGTTTTATCATATAAAAGAACATTTTTTACGATTACAAACTTATATTTTTGGTTGAAGAATTGACCGTGACTTAAGTACATTGATGTACGGGAAAATATTTTTTCAACAACAATGTTAAGTTTTCCTCCAATCTTACCTGCTATATTTTTTGTCAGAGCAATGAGAATGCTTTCATCGTTTTTAAACTTCCGTAGGTAATTTGTATACTCGGAAAAATCAAGACTCGATCGGAACCCTCGGTGCACGAGTCTAACTCGCACTTGTCCGATTTCAATGTTGGTCCTATAGAAAAAGTTGTTAATAATGATGATTACAATGTCCAATTTCCAGGTGTTGCATTATTAATGTTATACTTTTCAGAGTCGAAATCCTTTTCAAAAATTGCAATTCGTCGTAGAAGTAGGAAGAACATGTGTATTTAGACTGTGGTTACTTTTTCAAACTCATCATTTCATTCTAAAGACGACAACTGCTAGATATGATATTCTCGAAAGCCAAAGACGCTGGATTGGATTTAGTCTTCTCCAGAGCCGTTTAGTCTTGTGCTTCTCACATTCGATCCTACGGTTCGCCACCAGATGGCCTATTCAGANGTATTCTGAATTCAAATTTAAAACAATACGATCGAAAAAGATGGTAAAATGTATCAGGATTAAAACTGCATCAACAGTTTTTGTTCAATCTAGCAATCATATTTCGGTAGGGGCCATCGAAACCTAAACTCTAAGGTGGGCCAATAGCTGTGTCCAGAAGTGTATTATAAATCCTGTCACCGAAATTAAAAATAAACTTACCAATTACATAAAACGTCAAAAAAACTTCAAACTAGTCAAGGACTACTATTCTGACGAAATATTCCAAGCAGTCTGTTGCAGTTAGTGATATCAAATCTGTGTTAAAAGACGTTTTCGTATGAACTAGTATTGCCAGTGTTTTGATTTATTGTCGTATCGTCGTCTCCACCTTGTTATAATATTTCAGTAGTTCGGTCTTTTGTGCATTTGACCATGTAGCAGTGACGTGAAAGAATTTAAATTCTAAAGTGGTTTTCCATTTTCTTAGTTTTACAGCCTTATATGTGCTTAATACCCCATAATTATGTTTAGATATCGTGTGAATAATAAATGTAAATTATACAAAAGCTTGTTAATTCACCATAGTTATAGTCTAAAATGTAACCATCTGATGTAAGCCAATCGTGATTTTCCCCCGCGACCGGAGTCACGAACCCACTGTTACTTCGTTAACAAAGACCTTGTACACAAGTTTGTTTATATGATGTAATAAAATGTTTTAAACAGATTATTTTATTAAGTTAGCGTGCTATTGTTAATACTGTGATTTTACAAAGGATTTTGTGACCTACACGCGTTTTAACGCTGAATAGTTAATGTTTCCTTGAAGACAATCTGTTTTGACTTGTCAATGGCTTCGCACTTTTAGTCGATTTTATGGATTTATGACGTGTGAAACATTTGGCTTTTCCGGTGAATTATTACGTCATTATCGTGAAGTTTTTGAGGATAGACAAACATTATAATTACTATTTTTAGAATCTCAATGATGGTTCTAAAATGACTGGTACACCAAACTACATATAGTATTTAGTTTTTACTTTTAATAAATCAAATCGTTTTAGATAGCGTAATGTCTAACAGCAATTTTATTTAGGAGCTTCTTTCAATAGATTTTATCAATATTGCGACTGAATGTCCTGACTGTCTGTCGGTTTATTTATTGTATGTGTATTTTATTCTATTTTTTTAAATTGTTTCATATTTATATATTATTTTTTAATAATTATTTTATTTGTATCTGAATATTAGTGTTTTCGTGGCATCACACAGGCCCTATTAGAATACCAGCGCTGTGATATTTTTTTAAATATCGCATTTTTTTTATCATATTTTTTTAAGCATACGCTGAGGACCTTTTCGGCCTCGCGCAAATTAATTTCATGTTGTTTGCGTTATTTTAATAGTACTGGTAGTTTATAAATTATTTTACTTTTTTGTCTGTCTTTCCCAAAATAAACATTTAAAAACACCATTATCATTATTTCAAAGAGTTCTACTGCTGAACATAGGCCTCTCTCAAGTGTCACTACATCTCGCAGCCTTCATCTGAAAAAAATATTAAATAATAATTTTATAAAAGTAAGTAAGTATTCTAGCAACTTATGGGTAAGTTACGAGACTCGTCTTAGCAGCAAGTTTCGCTATAAACTCTATACTGTTTAAAAGTTTATAAGCAGATGACGAGCGAACAATCTGCCATACTTAAGTAGTTCTTTATTAGTAATCTTTTGACAGCTTATTGTCTCAGGGCTTTATATAAATCACAAGCTCGGCGCTTGGCTCTGTTCGCGGAGATAAATATTTTGATTGACTTACTTACACAAATATGAATGTGAAAGTTATTAGTGTGAAAGTAACTCTGTCTCGTTGGTCTGTTTGTTATCTTTGCACGTCATAAGGGCTAAACGGATTTTGATGAAACTTGGCTCGCGGTTA
>NDFZ01003195.1:8773-24752 GCA_002192655.3 Mamestra configurata | reverse complement strand
GTCCATAGTTGTATTATGTATTGATGAAACACCACCTGTCTATGTGTCCATAGTTGTATTATGCTTGTTGTATGTGTAAGCTGTGGTTGTGAGGGCAACTACGGTGTATCCTTGTACGAAGTTGTTACTTGAACAACCATTTAGCCTTACTCTTAACCTTATTATCAGAGTATCATTTAACCTTAGTTTCGTTTAGCCGTTTTAGGTTAAACTTAGATCTTGCTTAAACATTTATGTTATTAGTAAAACCTCGTTCGAAATCCACGAGAGCCAACTGCCGACAAGTTTTGCAGTTTGGCAGATGTTATTACTAGATTAAAATTAGTAACACATTTGATTAAACTATTTAAAAAAACAAAAAACCTTATTTTTACAAATATTGCTATTTGAATTATGGCGTCATTAAACTATTGATATCAAGTTCCATCGCTGGTAGATAAACAGGCAGTAAAAGTTAAAATTTGTTATATTTCGTCGTCTGCTTCGACTAATATTTCACACGACTTTATAACTTTCTCGACGCCATGATATGGCAAATAGCACTCGTTTAAACGAGCGGTAGCTTTTCCCAATACAAGATCGCCACTTATTGTACCTCTACATGTGTACCGAGGTTCACCATCAACTTCGTTTTTTCCACCTGCACGTCCGCTGATGAATGCATTTTTAGGTACATTACTAGGACTTGTAATAACCCATTTAGCATTAGTCCCACATAATATCTGAAAAAGAAAAACATGCATGATTCTTATGTCAAAACTAAATCTAGCCAAAACTTGGTAATACTTGTACAGATTTTAGAAAAACCTCTGAAACAGAAGAAGTAAGGACAATTGGAAACGGTTTGATTTTACCTTCAAGGAGAAATAAAAATACTTAGAACCAATAATCTTACCTCAATGCTTTCTTTGTTCTTAGCATATTCCTTGCCCCCCCAAGAAATGTAACCCGTACCAAGTGATGGTACATACTTCCCAGGACACAGCGAACCTGTGCTGTGCCTAGCTCTGGCTATGTAAACATCTTCTTTTTCATACCCACCAACTATGGCATTTGGAGGCAATTTGCCATTCACCATAGGAAGCCAGTGCAACCTTTCATGAACGACTGGTAATGGTAAAAAACAAATTAGTTTATGAATTGCATCTTATTACTAAATAAAATAAAATAACTTGGATCTAGGTTGATCATGTGGTTGATCACAGGGTACTTATTTTGTTTGAGATTCAGTATCATCAGCATTATCAACAGAGCAGTAAAACGATCACTGCACGTAACTCTCACCCAAGCGTCATGGATTGAATTTTTCAAAAGAAAATAACTCTTCAGCTTTTCTGCGTGAGTCAATAAAGAAAATCCAAGGTTTTTGAAAAAAAACCAGCTAGCAATTAGCTATGCAATCGAACATTAATGTTTGTTTCTACAAAACTGCTACCCTATCATTAGTGCCAACCTGTTGGTTAAGTAATTCATTTGGTTCATGAAACTAGTTTATAAGTATTACAAGAAAAATAATTTCTTTGTTTGGAAACTTATCTAGCCGATACAAACAATTTTAAAGTACAGTTTGAAGCCTAAAGCTTACAACGTTCTACGAAGAAACTCACACTCTCGGTTGAATTTGCTACTAGCCCAGCATTGTCTTCATAAATAATTAATCACAAAGATATAGTGCAAAACTGAGGGACATATTAAGTACCTTTTTTTTACTATGTTAGTTTTGCACTATGTTTTTTATCTTGTAAAACCCCAGGAATAATCCTGGATCGACTTTTTTTATAAAGTTTCAGCGATAATACTATAATTCAACATTTACACGTTTCCGAAACAAACCTAATAGATTATTTCCAGAGTACTTAACTACGAGTATAAGTCCGAAATAAATGATATTACCACAGTGTAGTTCTTTTTTTGCCTAAGTGTTATTGTTATTCTAAATCTAAGGATTTAGCGAGGTTTAACGAGGACACTGGAGCAAAATCAAAATCTACCCATTACACAGTTTTAAAAAAAATCACCTTCGCATCTTTCACCCTTATATTGTCCCATGCAATGACAGACTGGTTCACCGTGATTATTCAGGGAACAAGTACCATTGTTTAGACAATAGTCATGGCACAGGCCGACTTCACACCGCTCCCCAGAATATCTGGCATTACACCTGAAATAACGAAAATATAAAACAGAGTAGGGACTAGTTGTTACAAGTGAACGAGAAGAACGCCCTAGATCAATTTCGTCCACTCAGTATGGAGTAAGCTAGTCCCAGAATGGGATGCAATTTGTTTTACCTGCATTTAGGTTGTCCCTCGGCATTTACGGTGCATTCACCTTGGAAACAATAGTTCTTACAAATGGAAACGTCGCATCTTTCGCCGTCATATGGTCCTGAGCAATGACAGACTGGTTCACTGTGATTATTTAGGGAACAAGTACCATTGTTTAGACAATAGTCATGGCACGGGCTGACTTCACACCTCTCCCCAGAGTATCCGACATTACATCTGAAATAACAAAGATATGAAACATAGTAGTGACTAATCGTAACATGCGAATGACGGAAACGCTCTGATCGATCGGATGAAAATTTGTTTTACCTGCATTTAGGTTGTCCCTTGGTATTGACAGTGCATTCACCTTGGAAACAATAGTTCTTACAGATAAGAACGTCGCATCTTTCGCCCTCATATGGTCCTGAGCAATGACAGACTGGTTCACTGTGATTATTCAGGGAACAAGTACCATTGTTTAGACAATAGTCATGACACGGGCTGACTTCACACCTCTCCCCAGAGTATCCGGCATTACATCTGAAATAACAAAGATATGAAACATAGTAGTGACTAGTCGTAACAGGCGAATGACGGGAACGCTCTGATCGATCGGATGAAAATTAATTACCTGCATTTAGGTTGTCCCTCGGCATTGACAGTGCATTCACCTTGGAAACAATAGTTCCCACAGATGGGAACGTCGCATCTTTCGCCGTTATGTGGTCCTGTACAATGACAGACTGGTTCACTGTGATTATTCAGGGAACAGGTACCATTGTTTAGACAATAGTCATGGCATGGGCTGACTTCACACCTCTCCCCAGAGTATCCGGCATTACATCTGAAATAATAAAGATATGAAACAGAGTAGAGACTAGTTGTAAGTGCAGCGCATACATCAGCCTCTAGCGCACGTACTTCACGATGTCTTCCACGTCACTGGTGTAGTGGAGACGAGAAATATACACCGGGGTATTTGGCTTCGCACCATGCAGTTTTTCCGTTTGGCTCCGTAGGAGTCTTGCCGCAGCGGTTCTTACAGTTACTCTCACAGCGCTTCCTCCTTTGTACCGTCACGAAGCCGTCATCATCAGCCCAGTCCGTTTCCTTAATAGGCACGGGCTTTGCGGGGGGAGTAGGGGATTGCTCACAGACAGAAACGGCTTAGAAGGACGCGTCGGTTGGGCAGCGCTGCCGGGAAAAGCTGCGGAGACGGGAGCGGGGCTACGAGGCACACTTGCGGCGCACCACAGACTCAGTAATCGGCGTCGGCGACAAAATGCTGACGCAAAACTTGTGGCCGATGTGTCAAGACAGTCGACACCGCAGCGCGTATTAACATTGCTTACACGCAGTGTGCGCAGGTCTGCGACGGCGATCCGGTATGTCCTGCACATCAACTAGACCAGCCTTCAAAGACACAATATCCTTCAACAGACTCGTAACGTCGACGTGGTCGAATGTGACTGGAGGTAAGTTGTTCAGATCCCTCGCCACAAACGATGGTACGTCGTCAGGGTCAATAAAACAGGTTTTCATATCATCGCCCAGAGTAAACCCATAGAGCTAGAGAAGATGAACAGATCATAAATTCAACCTCTAAACGGTAAAAAGGGAGTGCAAAGTTTTGTTTTTTTTTTTTTGTAGACTGTTTTACGTCGAACTTGATCTGAATGCTCTTTGGTATAATAAATCCTTACGTCATTTTCTGAAATTTAACTCTATAAAGAGTAAAAGGGGCGACAAACTATTTTACCCGATTATATCCTGGAATACAAAACGTATGCTTTATATATGTCACCGGAAAATGGCAAACGCCGTGAGATTGTAAAATATCGCGCGAAATTGTAAACCATTTTTTCTAAATAATCATATACATATTGAAAATGATTGATTGTATACAAAACGATTTTTTCATTATATATATATTATGAAAAAATCATTTTGTATACAATCAATCATTCATTTTGATTAGATTATAATTGTTCGATATCGAAAAATTATAATGTAATCAAAATTTTATTACAATCTTTTATTTTTTATTACAATCTGAGTCTGCAATGTTCCGGTGTCGTATCAAGGGTATCAAGGGAATATGTTCCCTTGGGAACTTTAAATTCACGCGGGCGAAGCCGCTGGCAGAAGCTAGTAATATGTAAAATTATACTAAAATAATACAATTAAAAACATTTATTGTTTAATCTCTACTTACGGTTTTATATATTACTAGCGACCCGCCCCGGCTTTGCACGGGTGCAACGCTGATACTAAATAAATTATAGAATGACTTTATATACAACGTTCACAGCTTTTTGGCCGGTACCGCCGCAACTGCTACGCACACAACTAGAGTCACTAATATTTTAATTTCATACTGTAAATTTTACGTTCAAAAGTGCCTTGTAATGGTCTAGTTGAAATAAATGAATTGACTTTGACTTTGCTATGCCCCTGGAATTGACTTTGACTTTGCTATGCCCCTGCATTTTAAATCTCTAATATCTTCGAAAATATTCATTCAAATGACATGCTGTAAAGGGCCATTTTGATCTATGTTAAATGCACAATGGATACAAGGTACTTAATTGGATAAGGATTAATGCTGTATTGCTTAAAATCGCTTCGTTAATAAGCCATTATTTCTCATAAAGAGTAAAGAATGAAAAATGGTTATTGTGGGTTATCCCTAAGAGATAAACATATACTATTGCCGATTTTTTGTAGACCTTTTTAAGGTGTAAGATACTGTAGTACATTATCTTGATCTATCTCGTAGGGTTCAGCCAGCGTTTGCAATGTAAGCGCAAAAAATGTGTTTATTTACGTATATCTTCTTCTCTTATATATAAAATTCTCGTGTCACAATGTTAGTTACCATACTCCTCCGAAACGGCTAAACCGATTTTTATGAAATTTTATATGCATATTCAGTCGGTCTCAGAATCGGCTACTATCTATTTTTTATACCCCTAAGTGATAAGGTTTGTCCACCGCTAACATTTATTTTTTATTTTTTGGACAAATTTTTATTTTTTTATAATGTTGCATTAAAAATATATACAACCCTGAAATTTCACCCTTCTATCACCAACCCCTATTTTTTAATAGTCATTTTAGTAATATTATATAGTAATCATTTTTCATCCCGCTCGATAACAAATCAATTACCACTCGATCAGTTATTCTTGACTATTTGTTTGGTAGGACGCACTAATCCCAAGACCTACTGGTTCGAATTGGAAAAATATTTTAGTGTTGGGAAGCCTATTTATCGAGGAAGGCTATAGTCTATATAAAATCACGCCAATTCGAACACACCACCAATAGGAGCCGAGCATTCATGAAAAATGTGACGCAGACGAAGTTGCGTGGGTCAGCTAGTATTTACATATAATTCTTCCTCTTGAATCACTCCATCTATTGAAAAAACCGCATCAAAATCGGTTGCGTAGTTTAAAAGATCTAAGAATACATAGGGGCATATAGAGGGAAGCGACTTTGTTTTATACTATGTAGTGATAGTGATGCAATGTTATTCAGTTTACGAGTATAACTAGTACCCAGTGAGATGAAAAATTTACCTGCACTTAGGTTGTCCCTCAACACTAACACTGCAATTTCCTTGCCAGCAATAGTCTTTACAGACGGAAATGTCGCATCTTTCGCCCTCATAACCTGCTGCGCATTCACAGAACGGCTCGTTCTCCTCATTCAAGGAACAGACACCTTTGTTATAACAATAGTCATGGCAAGCGCTGTCTTCACACCTCTCTCCTGAGAAACCGGCATTACATCTGAAATAATCAATATATTATGAAATAAGAAAACTCGTTAAAAAAGGAAGCCAGCAAATATGTGGGGCAGTTGGAGCAGGTGCTTAACAACGAGGCGCGTGCTTAGAGCGCTGTGTTTCGGGCGCTCTGTACGATGTGGCTGCATCAGTTAGGGCTCCGAACGCGTCATGGCATTTCTGCATTTCCACAACGCGTTGTGACCGTTTTCCGTGCCACGACGCATGTGGAATTTTGGTACAATCCACAACGCGTTGTGAGCTGTTTTTCGCTCAATGAGCATTTTCGGACTTTGGGCGTAACATAGACATGGCTTTGATGGCGTAACATATGTATATATCGGCGCAATTACAATAGTTTGTCATTACAAGTATTCAAATAATTAAGATTCATAATTTGACTGTCCAAAAATTAGTAAATTGATTGACCGTGAGAGTCAAAATGGCGGGTGTACCTTAACTAATCGAATCAACCTATTTACCAAAAAAATGTACCTAAAATGTACCATTTAGTACCTAGGTTTAAAAAAATTGTACCTCTTTCAGAACTAAATTATTTCGAAATTAAGGTACACCCGCCATATTGACATCAAGATGGCGGGTGTTCTATAATATTTTATTATTTAACCATTACTCATAAAATATAATTACACCAAAAAATTGTACCTAAAAAGTACCCCAAGTAAAAAAACAGACTTGATATGTTGGATACTTCCTGAGAAATAAAACAACTATGTCTCGTTAACTTTTGTTTATTATTATGAATTATTGATCTCAGTACATATTTATATATATTTTAGGGATAATTATTCAATTATAAATCATTAATGTTAATAATGCGTTAAAGTTATTACCTCTATATTTGCGTCCATTACGTAATGCAAAAATGGCGGGTGTACCATAGCAAATTAAATTATACCAACTACCAAACAAATGTACCTAAAACATACTATTTTGTACCTAGCTCTAAAAAATCTGTACCTCCTTCAGAACGAAATTATTTCGAAATTAAGGTACACCCGCCATATTGACATCAAGATGGCGGGTGTTCTATAATATTTTATTATTTAACCATTACTCATAAAATATAATTACACCAAAAAATTGTACCTAAAAAGTACCCCAAGTAAAAAAACACACTTGATATGTTGGATACTTCCTGAGAAATAAAACAACTATGTCTCGTTAACTTTTGTTTATTATTATGAATTATTGATCTCAGTACATATTTATATATATTTTAGGGATAATTATTCAATTATAAATCATTAATGTTAATAATGCGTTAAAGTTATTACCTCTATATTTGCGTCCATTACGTAATGCAAAAATGGCGGGTGTACCATAGCAAATTAAATTATACCAACTACCAAACAAATGTACCTAAAACATACTATTTTGTACCTAGCTCTAAAAAATCTGTACCTCCTTCAGAACGAAATTATTTCGAAATTAAGGTACACCCGCATTATTGACATCAAGATGGCGGGTGTTCTATAATATTTTATTATTTACGCATTACTCATAAAATATAATTATACCAAAAAATTGTACCTAAAAAATACTCAAGTAAAAAAAACACACACTTGATCACTTGGAGAGAAACATGCCAAATATATCAATGCTCAATCAATCGGCAGAGTCTATGTTATGTGAAGAAAATAATATTGTACAGTGTAGACGTAATGACTGCAACGGCATACGAACATTAAAATACGAACTAAGTAATACAATAACTTTTGAGCTGAATCAAACAGATGTAATTTGTCTTAAAGACATACCTATGGAAATAACATTAAATAATACAAAATACGAAGTTCTTGGATTAATTGAGTTTTTACCGTCCGGCGGCGATGTTACAGACATCCACAATATTGGTCACTATCGGGCTCATTGTCGTCGTAATGCTGAATGGAAATGTTTTGATGATCTTAATAATTTTATAACCAAAACTCCAAATTCACTTATCGCTAATTGCATTATGTATGGACGAAAATAAAGAGGTACTTAATAACTTTGAAGCGTTATTAAAATTCATGATTTATAATTGAATAATTATCCCTAAAATATATATAAATATGTACTGAGATCAATAATTCATAATAATAAACAAAAGTTAACGAGACATAGTTGTTTTATTTCTCAGGAAGTATCCAACATATCAAGTGTGTTTTTTTACTTGGGGTACTTTTTAGGTACAATTTTTTGGTGTAATTATATTTTATGAGTAATGGTTAAATAATAAAATATTATAGAACACCCGCCATCTTGATGTCAATATGGCGGGTGTACCTTAATTTCGAAATAATTTAGTTCTGAAAGAGGTACAATTTTTTTAAACCTAGGTACTAAATGGTACATTTTAGGTACATTTTTTTGGTAAATAGGTTGATTCGATTTGTTAAGGTACACCCGCCATTTTGACTCTCACGATTGACCTTAAGTTTATTACGATGTAAAATTAAGGTTAACAGCATTCCACTATTCCTGTTATTGTTATTTAAATGTTTCAATACTTAACCTAAAAACTTACACGTGCATGTGGGAGGGGTGAACCCTATAAATACGGGCGCACTGTCGGCGTTCGGGCATCCGACAAGAGTCAGGCGATTCTCTTTACGAAACCGCGTCACAAACCCCCTCCCCCTCGCCCGATCACCATGTATGGCAAGCCGATCCCCTGGGAGAAGCAAGCCAAATACCTGGGGGTCATCCTGGACAGCTACCTCACCTTCGCTGAGCACATAAGGCAGGCCCGTTCTCGCGCCGCCTTCGCTCAGGGAAGGCTTCATTACATCACGACCGCCCGTAGCAAATTTTCACTCAAATGCAAATTGCGACTCTTCACCGCGGTCATCCGTCCCATCATGACATGCGCTTGCGCCGTCTTTGCACACGCAAAGCCTCGTCATCTCCACAGGATGCAGACGCTCCAAAACCATTTCCTGCGCAAAATCACGGGTGCCCCCTACTACGTCCGAAATGAGACTCTACATGTAAATCTCNGCCCAACTAATAGTGCTTATGACTGCCATCTTCAATGGCGCATTAAGCAATAACATGTTCCCCCGAGCATGGAAACAGGCCACCGTTATCGGTATCCCCAAACCAGGCAAGCCCAAGTCTGATCCCGCCAGTTACCGTCCCATCAGTCTACTCAACGTTCTCGGTAAAATCTACGAGAGGCTTATTTATAAGCGGCTCAAGGATTATGCCGAAGCAAAGAGTCTTATCCCCGACGAGCAGTTTGGTTTTCGAACCGAACACTCGTGCATCCAACAAGTTCACCGCATCGTCGAGCATCTAAGCGCTGGTTTCCAGCGTGGCTCGATGACGGGTGCCTTGTTCTTCGACATAGCGAAAGCATTCGACAAAGTCTGGCACAATGGCTTAATTTACAAGCTCTACCAACTCGGCGTGCCAGACCGTCTCGTGCTCATCTTGCGAGACTTTTTGTCGAACCGCACCTTTCGCTACCGCATCGAGGGTGCACTCTCGTCCCCTCACCCCATCCGAGCAGGAGTCCCCCAGGGCTCAGTGCTATCCCCCCTAGTCTTTACGCTGTTCACCAGCGATATCCCCAAAAGTAAAAAGGCGCAGTTGGCCCTATTCGCCGACGACACCGCCATTTACTACACCGGTCGCGAACCTGACGCTATCGCTCGCACTCTCCAAACATCTGCAAACATCTTGGGCAGATGGTTCAGGAAATGGAGAATCGAGGTTAACCCCGACAAGAGTCAGGCGGTTCTCTTTACGAAACCGCGGCACAAACCCCCTCCCCCTCGTCCGATCACCATGTATGGCAAGCCGATCCCCTGGGAGAAGCAAGCCAAATACCTGGGGGTCATCCTGGACAGCCACCTCACCTTTGCTGAGCACATAAGGCAGGCCCGTTCTCGCGCCGCCTTCGCTCAGGGAAGGCTTCATTATATCACGACCGCCCGTAGCAAATTGTCACTCAAGTGCAAATTGCGACTCTTCACCGCGGTCATCCGTCCCATCATGACGTACGCTTGCGCCGTCTTTGCACACGCAAAGCCACGTCATCTCCACAGGATGCAGACGCTCCAAAACCGTTTCCTGCGCAAAATCACGGGTGCCCCCTTCTACGTCCGAAATGAGACTCTACATGTAGATCTCAAATTGCCCACCATACAGCAGTTCATGAAACGCATAGCCAAACGTTTCTTCGACACTGCTGTAAATCACCGCAACCCCCTTATCGCATCGGCCGCCCGATACGAACCCTCCCGCATCTCCAAGGTACGCCGACCGAGGCATACCCTCGTCACGCCCGATGACTCTACCACTCTCCTCCAAGAGAGTCGCAAAGAGACCAGCTCTCTGGGCCGCTGAGCCTGTAGTCTTAAATTCGCCCCTTAATAATAATTCCAGTTCGATCCAGCCCGTCCCTAGCTGTCCTCCCCCCAGCGACGCCCTAAGCCGAGACCCGTACCCCACAGGGGGTGCCCTTAGCGTGTAGTCGCTTAGTTTGTAAGTTTTGTATAAGCCCTGGCTGGAGGCTTTAACATTATATTAAGGAAACCACAGGGAAGCCCGGTTAAGCAGTCGACAACCTTATAGGTTGAACTGCGAGAAGCCACTCACAAAAAAAAAACAAAAAAAAGGCGTTCGGGCATTCACGCTTGAGCCGCTGGACAGAACGGACCTGTGACGTTGTTACGCTGTTCGTGGAATAAACGAAGTTTGAAACAAGTTGTGAAGTTTTCTTTTTAAAAACCAAAAATGAGTGATCATGATGACATTTGTGACGTCAGCTACGATGACAACGTCACACTTTTTAAAAAGACCACGGAGATTCTTTCTCCGTTATATACAATAAAAGCGTTTGTTTAGTGCAAGTGCGTGAGGAGTGTAGTGACAGAATTATATTTATGATACACGCTGCAAGAGGGCTTCGGTGTCCTTATAGGTGCTGCGCGTGGTTCAATCTATTCAGTTAGACGACTTTTGCATTCATAATAATGTTTATTGATGGATGGGCGAACATTTGTATTACCTGCATTTAGGTTGTCCCCCAGCAGCGACATCACAATCTCCTTGATAACAATAGTTGTGACACACTGAAACATCGCACCTCTCACCGATGTAACCCTGTGCACATTCACAACGAGACTCCCCAATAACTTTTGTACCATTGACGCAAAACAGCCCATCTGCAGCATCTAGGCATTCGGAGTACCCTGGTAGCAAACTCTTTAGCGCATGGCAATTTAGAACGCCCTGAGTTCGTTCTTCAATCTTGTAATTTGCGGCTATATCTTGAAAACCGATAGAAGAACAGTTAAAAGTTGAAGTCATCGAAATTTTATTAGGTTGTACGTTTGTATCATTCGGTGAATTCTTTGGTAATTGCCAGACGGACGCTGTTTCAATGCTGTACCTCCAGGAGACAAAATACTTAGATACGATTAATTTGTCTGGTAATAAATCAGATTCAGTTTCACTATATAATGTTCTTCGGTTATTTCCATTCAAATCTGCGCTTTCAATAGAAAATCCACCTTCGTTATATTCTTGAGATTCAATCCAGTATATTTTCTGTGTGTCAATGGTCAAGCCTTGTTTTATTGTAATATCTTTGTCTATTATAACTTCTCTATCTGAACCGTTAAATAGAGCCCTCTCTATAGTGTTACTTGCTGTCCAGTAAATATACCTGAAATATAACATGCATATTATTATATTTTTTTAAGTTTTAGTAATACTCGTAAATTATTTAAAAATTTGTCATTATTTTTGCAATCATGACACGCAAAGACACAGTATTAAAATTATAACCACGTACCCTCCACAGCTGTCCACAGCAAGCTCACGAGGTACAGTCGATCCCAAATCGATCACAAGATCGCCACTAACTTCGTTCTTATTCCCAGATTTTATTGGAAATGAGAATATCTTATTTACACGAGTTCCAAAAAGTAATTCTGTGGCCGGGTCGTAGGCGAACCTTTTATAGTATCGGTTTGTTTTTTTCATAATCAATGGTTTCGTATTCTTTGTTGCTATATCAAAACTAGATGCAGAGTTCTTGCTGTTGCGTCTGTCGGCGAACAGCACTCTCTCGAGCACTGGGTCGTAAATGATCCATTTGATACGATGAGTTGTTGGCGCTGCCGTGTATACTAACGTTCCATCATTATAAAATTCAAGTTTATTAAATCTGGCCACGACGATGTCTGAAATATGAAAAAGAAATCATTTTAACAAGCTGATACCTAAATAAAGTATTTCGTTTCCCAGCCTTGCTTCCAGTATCAATAGAATACCTTTTCAGTACTCTTGCTCAAAAATTCCGCCATTGTAGCGTACTAGAGCGGGTTTAAAATAGTGTTACATGGCAGAATTAATGCCGGGTACATGACGAAATTAGTTACTACTAGCGCCATTTAGTATCGAGTAGCAGAACTAGTAGAGTCAAGTACCTTCTAGACATTTCTATGCCAGAACATTCTACCATTCTCGATATCTGGTCACTCGGCACCGGTAGTTACGAGTACTTTCCAGATGCTTCTACAGTAGAAGGTTCTGGAATTAATTGACCTATATAAGGCCAGCATAGCCTGCGACCGAGTCAGTATTGGATTTGCCATACAAGCGAATACTTCGGAAGCGATCTTCAAGTGCGATTAAAGTGATCAGTAGTGAATTTGCGTTTAATAATTAGTGAGTTTAAAGTTGTAATTAGTGTTTTTAAATTAAAGTGTCATTTTGGTTATTTGTAGTCGGCTGTTTTAGTGTGATGAACCCCAAGCTCGTAAGTTCGTAACAATAGCATATTATCCTCTAAGGGAAAAGTTATATTTTTTAATTTTTGTCTTTTACCAACGAGCATACAAAAACGCAAAAGGCTTTATGCATAAACACAATAATCATAAATAAATACTCCGCTTTTTACTGTTTCATAAAAAGAGAAGATCATTTTTTTTTTAAATGAAACGATGAGCGGTGATCCTGTTCTGCAGAATGCGTGCGGCTGTAACAGACGAAATTAAAAAAGTCATTGGCGCGAAATTTGTATGTGACTGACGCTCACTTACTCTTGTTTAATAACAAAATATTATATTTATTATAAACGCTGCACACGGTGTCAGGCCACTTAGAAAATCATTATTGTCTCTTTAATGTTAAAGAATCAAGAGAACCAAAGTAATATTTCAATAAAATTCCAAAGACACAATATTTATGCCACATCTGGTAATAATAACGGAGGCTCGGGAAAACCCAACGCAACCTTAAAACAATTAAGAATCTATACAAAAACATCAATACAAACCCTTCGAGACAGACGGGTTAACAGGACCCGGAGGGACACTTAGCTTAGAACCACGAGTGAGGTCGGTCGGAGGACCGCTTAGNTCTATGCCAGAACATTCTACCATTCTCGATATCTGGTCACTCGGCACCGGTAGTTACGAGTACTTTCCAGATGCTTCTACAGTAGAAGGTTCTGGAATTAATTGACCTATATAAGGCCAGCATAGCCTGCGACCGAGTCAGTATTGGATTTGCCATACAAGCGAATACTTCGGAAGCGATCTTCAAGTGCGATTAAAGTGATCAGTAGTGAATTTGCGTTTAATAATTAGTGAGTTTAAAGTTGTAATTAGTGTTTTTAAATTAAAGTGTCATTTTGGTTATTTGTAGTCGGCTGTTTTAGTGTGATGAACCCCAAGCTCGTAAGTTCGTAACAATAGCATATTATCCTCTAAGGGAAAAGTTATATTTTTTAATTTTTGTCTTTTACCAACGAGCATACAAAAACGCAAAAGGCTTTATGCATAAACACAATAATCATAAATAAATACTCCGCTTTTTACTGTTTCATAAAAAGAGAAGATCATTTTTTTTTTAAATGAAACGATGAGCGGTGATCCTGTTCTGCAGAATGCGTGCGGCTGTAACAGACGAAATTAAAAAAGTCATTGGCGCGAAATTTGTATGTGACTGACGCTCACTTACTCTTGTTTAATAACAAAATATTATATTTATTATAAACGCTGCACACGGTGTCAGGCCACTTAGAAAATCATTATTGTCTCTTTAATGTTAAAGAATCAAGAGAACCAAAGTAATATTTCAATAAAATTCCAAAGACACAATATTTATGCCACATCTGGTAATAATAACGGAGGCTCGGGAAAACCCAACGCAACCTTAAAACAATTAAGAATCTATACAAAAACATCAATACAAACCCTTCGAGACAGACGGGTTAACAGGACCCGGAGGGACACTTAGCTTAGAACCACGAGTGAGGTCGGTCGGAGGACCGCTTAGGGCTTGGTTAATGCCAAAGGCCTATGTGCTAAGTGCCGTTGTAACTAAGTGGAGTTTATTAAATTAACTACAGTCGGACTGTAGTCCAGTTTAGACTAATCTAGTACGTTTAAAATAAGTGTGTGTGTTTGTTGGTGCGACTGGGTGATTCTTTCATTATTCCAATTTATCCTAGGCTGATATTGTGTTTGTGTGAGTAAGTATTGACCCAATACCTGTGACGCTAGCGTAAGGGTTTCTTAGACGGTCTATTATAATTATTAATTATAGTAAATTACTTTGCATCCCTCAGTTATATTTTAACTTTCTAAAGCAACTAATGTATTTCATAACTATGAATTCCTAAGTCCTAACATTGTGACACGACATTGTACTATTTTATACTTTTGGAATTCATTTCATAAATGGCGGGAGAGTGACCAGTCTGGGACGAGCTCTACGGGGCCGTGTGGATAGCTGGGCACATCCTTTTCTCCTTAGGGGAAACCGACCTTAACACTAAATCTAGGATAATTTAGGAAAAACGAAAAAAAGTATAAGCTTAGGGTGATTTAGAAACAATTAGAATTTTTCTCTTTTATTTCTTAATTATTTTACAACAGTTTAAAAGTCATCATTTAGTGAAAATGGAGAACCTAATTAGCAGATGGAAGAGAAAGAAAGGACATAGTTTTCAATCTGTTGTCGTGAAGGTCACAGAGCGTTTATTTAAATACTTACGAAAAGTTTATGAAGTGGATCGCGGAAAGAAACACGAGTGGATTCGCTTACGGAAGGAGTTGTTCTTACGTATTTGATAAACTTGCCAAAAAATATCGAAGTTCAACCCTTTGGAGCACATATTCAATGTTACGAACAACTATACAGACTAGACGTAATTACAATATAAAGAAATATGTAAATTCGGCGGGTTCTCTCAAGAAATTATCCACCGGCTACAAGGCCGAGAAATCTAAGTTTTCACGAGAAAAGATATCAAGAATTTCGTAAAAAAGACACCAAATGAAAAATACTTGGCAACAATATTAGATTGTTATACAAGGGTCGAAAGGAATCGATTCCCATACGAGGTAGGTATTTATACGCCCGAACGCAGCGAGGGCAGCTACAGTCCGAGTGGGAATTGATAAAGGTAAAGGTACTCACATTAATAACTAATGACTTTCACCTGTGTTAAGCACTCTACTTTTTATTTCGAATATAAGGAAAGTAAAAAAATTGTAAAAATTGTTTTATTTCCTTGTTTGCTCGCTACTTCATAAAATCATTTCCTTTGAAATTTCTCGCAAAAGATTTTCAATCACTGCCTTGCCTCGTCTTTAACCGAATCTGGGGCAACATTTCAGAATCGCTTTAACTCATTTTAATCGGATATTAGTCTACAATACCGAGATTTTGAATTTTCGTAAGCTTACAGAGTTAGTATCCCGCAAAATTAAATAGTCTATTTCACACTGGCTGCTTATTTAAACACTCGCAAGACAGCAGCATTTTTTTTAAATTTTAATCGATATTTTTCTTTTAAGTATCTATGTTAGAGGCCAGATAAATTTGCAACAAAGGACATTGACCTTTCCCTTAGATTTCATAAATCCATAAATCCATCACACGT
>NDFZ01003194.1:0-21761 GCA_002192655.3 Mamestra configurata | reverse complement strand
TTTTTTATAATTTCATAAATAAATAGATAAGAAATCCAATCTATGTAATCGTTCAAACAAAACAAACATCGTCATGTTTGTTTTGTTTAAACGTTTTGCAATCACCTAACCATAAAAGTTAGCAAAAGTTAACAAATCTTTACTTACCTTGGACAAATAATAATGTGTGAATAGAGGCACAACGAATAATATTAACGACACCAGAAATATAACACGGGATAGTTTTAGATGCCCTAACCACAGGCAAAACCGTTCGTAGAAATACATTTTGACAAAATGATGTATTTCAACTGGATACAACTTATTTTAGGTTTTTTGACATTTTTATGAATAAGTTTATAGAGTACGTCTTATTTTTGATAACTTCTTGCTACTCATATTATATACCGCCATTTAATAAATATTTAATTACCAAACTAATCCCTATTCAATCTTTTTGTCTTAATTTTGTTTGACCACTATTGACGTTGACACAATGACACCGTCAAACGTCAAAGTCACTTTTCGTCATTTTATTTTTAAAAGTATGCAACATTGGTGGGGTGTTTTCCGGTTTGGTCCACTAACAATCAGCAGCTCGGCCATTGCCCGTTTACTTGCCCGCCCTTATAAAGCCAGATTCAGACTTGAGATATAAAATGAATCGTGTAATGTCATGCGAATTCTATGTGTAAATGGCAGTAAGAGCATTACAATACAAAACAAACGCTGGCTGATCAGTCTATCGGGTGGCAAGATGTTGGCAGTTATGATAATTGTACTGTGTAGATAATCTTGTAAATGTGAACTGAAGAACAATCACTTGAACTTATCTTTATCAATTTACATAAAGAAAAAACCCCTAATATATATTTGGAATACAAAAGACCGCAGTCCAAAAATAATGAAGTTCCTAGTATAAACGACCGTTTCCACCAAATACATTTAAGGTAAGAAGGAAAATTTGCCGGTCAGTGTCAGGCTGTATGTTGAACAAAATATGATTCGCGACCGTAACACTTATTTTTTTTTTCATACTTATAATCATTAATTAAATTCAATACGACCCTCTAAGTTCAATTTATAAAAATTAAATTAAAAAAAAAAAAAATGGATTAGATGAACTGATACAACCCGTATTGATGTCATTGATGATTTTATTATTATAACTCAGTAAAGCCATATTTGAGACGATCGCCAATCATATTTTAATCAACGTAGGTACAACCTGACACTGTAAAATGCAAAAAAACGTATGAAAAATTGAACTTCGCGGGGTACCCTGGCGGTTTCACCAACAAAACTTGCATTTCGCCCACGACTTCGTCCGCGCAGATTTAGTAAGTTCTCCAAAAATTTCAACGCCCCCTCTATCCCCCTTTAAAAGGTTAGGTTTAGAATTTTCTAAACCTAACCTTTTACGTTCATTCGAAGCTTCATTTGAAGCACAACGTTTTTCATTAATTACCCAGCCATTTATAATGCTCATTCTGTGGTCTCAGGATCAGCCCAACTGTTCACCCCATTCACCGCCAGGGGTTGACTATACAAAAATTGTTTGATCTGTTGCAATTATCCTGTGCTGTGTAATTTACATACCTAATACATCATCTGTCTATCCTTTTTCCCAACTAAATTGGGGTCGGCGTCCAGCCAAACCGGATTCAGCTGAATATCAGTATTTTACGTGGAGTGGCTGCCTACCAGACCTCCACAACCCATTAACTGGGTAACACGGTACCTACTCGTTGGCAAGACTGGTGTCAGATTTTCTGGCTTCTGACTATCAATAACGAAAAGCCAAGTGCCTACAAATGATAGCCGGGACCAACGGCTTACGAAGGAATCTCGGTATGTTAAGATGTTCTCCCATCCACAGACCAACCTCGGCAAGCGTTGCTTAACCTTGAAGATTGACCCATGCGGCTGTTATCATTTAGCCACGAGCTCCTCGTAATTTACATGTACAGACGCCAATAAAGTAATTTAATCATTTCTCGTAATTTACATGTACCTACAGACGCACATAAAGCTGTCCGAAACTGTCAAATTTTCCCAATCAATTTTGAACCTTAAGAGTAGTCGATAAAGTTGATAATCTATTAAAGAAATTTGACAGCTTGTTGTAGCTTGATGTGCTGGCGTCTTTACATAATCAACCTTAATTATCAAACCATTTAAATGGATAAGGATTCATCAAAGCCAAAGCATTTATTTCAAATAAACCATTTACAGGTAGGTACTTTTGAATTGTCAAAGTCAGTCCGTCAAAAATATGAAGCTATTTGCACGTTCCAAGGCGTAGGTTGATGTAGCTCTAGGGAGAAGAACGTGCAAGAAAAAGACGAAAGTACAAAAATCCTGGTTACATTAACCTTGTTCCTTCTATGTGTGGGAATGTTAAGGAAGAAAAAACAATTTTCAGTATCAAATATTAAAATAAGCCAGTCGGCAGCTAAGAGATGACCCGTCTGCACTGATGGCGCCCGTTCACGAACATGACGAGTGCATCAGCACCATTCAGTTTAACCATTTTGAAGAGAACTCAATGATCCAATACACGCGCCACCATCAGCGGGACATTGGAGTGAGCATGACACACCCTCAACTACCCCTACTATTTCATGCCAACAAGGAAACTATCTATTAACATAATAGGCTCACATTTTGAAATAAAAAAAACGGCCAAGTGCGTGTCGGACCACGCTCAACGTAGGGTTCCGTAGTTACCCGTCTGCACTCAGTTTAAAGTAATTTTCTATGGAATTATTAGGATTTTTTTACTTACCCAGTTCCATTTTATAAGTTGGTCGACTATTATTAACTCGTTAAGCCTAGGTAGCGGTGATAATTTTCCTTTAAAATTAGTTATATATGCTACTACTATGATTTTTTTCACGTCTCAAAAACAACCGTTTAGATACTGGTGGACACTTGACTCTAAAAAGAAAAAAACACTTTAAAACTTAATATTTCGCAATCGGATCGTTTTATGGAAAAATGGTTTTAGCAAATACTCAATATTTTTAAACTTGACCACCGTCTCAAGGTTTCAGCGGTTCCAAAGGCTAGCCTGTTCCGCTATCACTGGCTGCATGAGGACAACCCCAATTACATATGCTTATGTACTTGGGCAGATGGGGCAAGAACCATACTAGTTCCCACTCAGGCATCCTGTTCCGGGCGATTGAGTACCAACCTCTCATCGCTGCCCCGTGTGATAGGACACCGAATAAACCTATGTTCAACAAGACCTATAGCATACAAACAACAGAGGAAGAAAGGGATCAGTCAGGAGTCAATGAAGTATGCATCCACACACATGGCTCAAAAACACAAATTGTTTCAGGGGCTGGCGTACACTCCCTAGACCTCAACATTAACTTTCACCTACCACTACACAGTTGAAATTCCAATGCGAGTGTATCGCCCTAACACATGCCGATACATAACTACGCAATTAGACTCGTATGTGACAGCCTGGCTTTGCTCAAAGCCTTACAAAACAAACAAACTAACTTAATCTTCCGAGTGTCACATGGCCCTGGAAATATATCGCTGTCTCAGAGAATCAGTCAATTCAGTGGATCCCTAGGAAATGACACCGCAGACAAACTTGCTAAGAGAGATTCCGAGATGGTAGTGCTAGGCCCGTATCCACTCCTTCCCCTACCTTTCTCACAATTGCGTACGTGGATTCGCCAGAGATCAACTGAACTTCATAACAATAAATGGTCACGGGCTACAGTCTGCAGGCAGTCAAAAATGGGCCAAGTCAATGCCAAGTCTACATCCCCGTCTAACAAAACGACTACTCAGCCTAAGTAAAAATAACCTCAGAACAGCAATAGGGACAATTACGGGCTATTGCCCATAAAGAAACATTTCTTTAACATAGGCGCCACGGACAGCCCACTCTGCAGGGGCTGCTTTGTCGCCGAAGAAGTATTTTGCAGCTCTGCCTGCACTGACCCTTGTAAGTTTGTTTGGTAAAGTACATTATAATGACACAGACAGATGTGGAAATTGAAAAACGGTTGATCATTTATACTTATATTTTGTATTAAATTATTTACATTACAGCGACGTTTATAGGTCTGCTTGGTAAAACTAGGTTACTCAAACAATAACATTTGTTTTTACTTAAATAAGAAAAACTTGAACATTTATAAATATTAAACCTTCTAACCTGTGGCAGTGTTCTACTCTTCACAAAGCTTGCGAATAAGTAACCTTAATTTTGTGCGAACCCAAAGGTTTCCAATCCAATCCTATTAGAAAGTGATCATCAGGCGAATACACAATCGTCGCGTTCATTTGTATGGCAAACCCGAACGCGCTGTCGCGCGGACAGGGGGCGCTTTCTGGTTTTGCCGAACAAATCGATGGCTCCCACGTATATTGTTGTAACCCACGAAATTATGGTATGTACAAGAGAATATACTTTAAATTAGCCACGTAAGTGAAAAACATAAAATCTTTATTTTTAGGTTACAGCACTTACGTGCGAGGTATCGAATTTTTTATAATCGACGATAGCGTATTTCACGTGATTATTGCTTTCTATTAGAACGACGCACAACACGTCGCGTTTTCTGGTTTTCCGACCAATTGACATGATATGGACGACCGGCGCTTTAGGCTGACTGTCCACTGGAGCGGAGAGGAGAGGAGCGGGGCGGAGCCGCGCCAATTTTAACCAATGGAATTGCATAAAATCTCCGCTCCGCTTTAGTGGACAGGAATTTAAACAGAAATTTGGGAACGAGTTTAAAAATTCATACAAAACCGGAAAGCGTAGTGAGGCAGCCGAGCGAAGAAGCAAAGCGAGGAAGTGGAAAAAATCCGTTCGCTCGCTCAAATTACTTGTCGCGTGAACTCGCTAACTAGCTCTTCTGAGTCCGCAACTCCGCTCCGCATCAATAGACAGACACATTCCGGAAATCCGCTCCACTTTACTCCCGCTCTCCACTCTGCTGCCTCGCTCCGCGTCAATAGGCAGACAGCCTTAGTTAGAACACGGGTTCAATCACTAAAAGTAATCCAACAGATTTATCTTATGTACAATAGATAGCACCTTGTTACAAATATTTTTTATAAATACCAGTGATAGTAAGTAATCAGTATTAATTAATTTATCAACATAAATGTAAGATGAGAGTTAAATAGCGAGTTATCGATTTCTTTAACAAAGCACTTAGCATAGCTACTATCTATCAGTAATAGGTTGTTCATTTATATATCTTATTAGGTATCTACCTTCAACCTATATCACTTATACTATATTACTTGTACTAAATTAAGATGGTAAGTCTTACATATCAAATACATAAAAAAGTACATTTACCAGAAACTAAATAAATAATGTTATTATAAAATATTTTGATGCAAGTGGGCAGACTTTGTCATTGTGTCCGGTGCGGAATTAACATTATGGAACTGACATGAGCAATGACAAATACCCGCGTGTATCTAACGATGTTTTTCAACACACTTCAAAGAAAAATAAATAACATTTCATAAACACAATATTTTGTAACAAATTATGTTTTTATTTGTAAGCCATGTTCGATTTTCGCGGGGGCTGACCAGCTTTTTTTTTAATATCATTAATTGTATAGGTGGGGGCCTGGCCGCTGCACTCCGCACGAGAGGTAAATACAAATCCATTGCGAGCGTACAAGCGAGGCGAAAGTTGATAGCCGAGTCGATGCAGTTTGCTAAGAGGACCCCGAGAATATAATGTACGAAATGTAAGAGTCCTGTGGTCAGGGGCTTTTCCAAAAGCACACTTTTTAAGGTGATCTGATCTAATGTCGCACGTTAACGCATGGCGGCACGGTAAAACTTCGAATCCAGAAGTCAGCCAATGACTTACATGAAGCAAAACATTTTGTCTTGATTCTACTTCTTTTTGTTTGCACTTACAACAACTATATCAAACTTGAACTGCAACTTTTTGTCACAATGGTGTTTCAGCAAATGATTGAATAACTCTCCCGGAGTAAACAACAAGTCGCATTTAATACAACTTTGCTTTGAAATTTTCATTCGTGGATTACAGTTATTAGCATGTTGCTGAGCATTGTGCTCTTCCAAAAAGTGTAAACCGCAATCACATTTATAAACTATTTCTTGTTTTTCCGGGCTAACACTAATAATTGTATTTTCTTCTATTACTTCTTCCGACTGCTTGGCAAGGTCACTGTTTTCCCCCAATTTGTCATTAGAGTCGACAGCAAGGTTCGCAGATGATCGATCGACAGTTATAATGTTCATACTTAAATCGTCAAAACTCAAATTACTTTCATGAACCTCGCAATGATTTTTAAAATCCAACTGCGAGAAATACAATCCACATTTATAACATTGACATTTTAAGTTATCGAGAGCACAAATGTGTTCTGATACACACTTATTTGTTCTTAGGCATAAGTCACACTTCTTGCATTTATACATGGTATAATCATATTTAGTACCACTGAAAGTACAGCTGAATTTCTTTTTCCCAAGATAACACAGTTTTGGCTTTCCAAACATTATTACAATTATATTTTCAATGTCAAATTCGTCTAGCTCTTCGTGTCTAATAAAGTGTAAGTCAAAATCTTGTTTATCAAGTAGCAACCCACATGTTGAACATAATTTCAAATTATTTTCATCACAGTTATGAGCATGACGAACAAATTTATCAACCACCATTTCACAGCTTCTACATTGGTATAAAATGTAACGATTACTTGCATCATACATTATTTTATTATAACTTTCATGTTCCTCCTTATTATATAATACAATTTTTTGCGACTTTAAGTTAATTTCTATGCTTTCGTGATCTTTTTCGTGAGCGTTTCTATAAGCTTTAGAACCAAAACACAAGCCACACAAGGCACAAGGGTGCTTTCTCAATTTAACACAAGATGTATCCCTCGAGTTTAAGGCGTGCATATACAAAAATTGAGGATCAATGAAAACTTGACATTTGTCACATTTGTAAAGAACCGAGTTTGTAGATCCAGACTGAATTTTCTCCATTTGAAGTCTACACTCATATCTATATATAGAATTACGGAGAATTTTGCTGATATCTTCATCTGCTACATATGCAAAAATGTGTTTTATCCAAAAATCATTATTATGACGAAAATAAAATGGATCAAAATCAACTATTTTAATGGAGTCGTTATTGCACTTTCCATTCAAATGACTTTTGTAATCACTTATTTGGAACACTAAAGTGCATTTGTGGCATTTCTGTGTGAGCAATTTTACCACATCAGGATCGTAATGGTCATGGCAATGCTGCACAACTGTATCATATTTATTAACTGTCAGTTGACAACTTTTACACGTGTAAAATACATCCGTAATATGAAGATCATTTGATACATTTGAATTTGGCTCAACATATGATATTTTATTAGCAATGTTAGCTTGTAGTGCCGTGTCTTTAACTTTTGTATTTACACTCGGTATTGAATAACTATGAAAATGTATATGCAATTTGTAAGCATCATCTATTAGTTTCATGAAGCAAACATTGCAAGTAATATAATCCTGTTCTTGGCATGAATGTGTTTTTACATCACAATTTCTTAAAAAGTGTACTCCACACGAATTGCATTTAGGATACTCGGGAACCGGAGGACAGATTCGTTTTTCTGTTTTGAGGTCATAAAATGAGTAATCATGCAGACTTATTTGCTCTTTCTTATGATATTCTTTATGTGTTTCATGAGTTTTCGCTGTCAACAGTAGACCGCAGCCTTTGCAAACTAATTTGAGCATATGGCCACATTTTCCCTCTACATGTAATTTCCTTAAATTCATATTACCGATAAAACATTTGCAGGTATGGCAAAAACTCATGGCTAACTTAGAATATTCCACTAAACTTTCATTACCGAACCGAGATTTCAGAAATCTCTTAACGATGTTGTTTTTCGTTTTAGTTCCGTTTGGACTGCTATCGCTCATATCGGATTTGTCTTTTTTCTTTACGGTTGGATTTAAACTTATATTTCGGTCATCTATTATATCGGATTTGTCTTTTTTCTTAGTCGCTGTACTCGGATTTAAATAAGTCCCATCTATCATGTCGGATTTGTCTTTTTTCTTAGTCGCTGTATTCGGACTTACATGTCTCTCATCTATCATTTCGGAAGTGTCGATTTTTATTTTATTCGTATTTGGCATTACATGTCTGTCATCTATTACATTGGATTTGCCGGTTTCAGTTTTATTCGTTTTTGAACTTTGATGCTCGTGATCTATTATTATATCGGGTTCGATTATGATAAAATCGCAAAATGTTATATTTTTTTCTTTGTGATTTATTACATGGCATTCCATATCGTCTCTGTTAATTATAATGTCACAAACTTTACAATATAATGAATTTGGTGTTTCTGAATCACATTTAGGATAATGATATAAAAAGTTTTCTTCACTGTAATGTATAGTGCAATTGGAACATTTGTATAAAATCTGACTAAATGCAGATTCAGTAAGAGTGTGCACAGTGAATGTTTGAGAAAAAGAGTGTTGTTTTCCATGCAACACCCTATCGTCTCTTGTAAACATTCTTTGGCAAGCTGAACACTTCCAAGTAACTGAAATTCCTAAGTGTTTTGAATGGTCCATGGCTGCATTAGAAGACAAAAAATATAAATCACATTTCATACATTTATACAGAATATTTATTAATGCAAACTGTTTATGTTTGTTTACTTTTTCGTGTTTTTTACTGACTGGCTGCTCTTCACGAGGAAAATGAGTTCCTTTTAGTAGCTCCTTGTGATATTTGAACAAATGGACATTATAAGAATTTATCCCTGAAAATGTTGAAGTACAAAATTTGCACTGTGAGTCAAATGGTACCTTTTTTACTTCAGTTACTTCCTGTATGTTATGATCATTAATAATGTGTCGGGAATAATACTCGTAAGTCACATTATACTTAGAACAAATAAAACATTTGTAAAATTTTGAATGTAATGGTTTTTTGGGAAAAATTAAATTGTGTGTTTCTTTCCTTGGTTTCAATTTAATTTCGTTTGTTTTCTTTGTTTTTATTCTCTTTCCTAAATTGGTATCTCCATTATGTAGTGGTTTGCTAATGTCTTTCCTTTTTTGTGTCTTAGTATTTTCGTCGCCATACTCAGATGTATTATTACTCCCAGAGTCACTGTTATCAGTATCCACTTTATCATGACTACGGGGGCGGCTAGTTACTACATTATTCTTATAGCTTACATTTGATTCATCCAAGTGTTTAGCATTCTCATCGTCTATAAATCGATCATAACAATTTACTTCTTTGTTTAGTTCTTTTGCATTTGTTGAATTCATAGCTCTGTCACTGGACCCAATTTTATTTGGCTCCAAAACTTCATATAGATGTTCAATCAAGGAGGTCTGTGTTGGAAATAATTGTTGACAATGAAAACAAGAGGGCCCTGTGGTTGCTTTGCTTTGAGAGGCTTCATTAGCAACTATTGTGTTATTAGACCTGTCCACTGTTCGTAATGCTTTAATATTTCCATGAAGGTTTCTAAAGTGTCTCCATAGACTACATTGAGATGCTAAAAGCCTGTCACAAGCATTACATTTAAATAATTTAGAACCAATTTGCCGTCCCATAAATGCCATTTGATGGTTTTTTCTTTTAGTATGTATGTTAATCATATGAAGGTTGAAAATATTTGCCTTTGGAAACAATATAAGACATTTCTTACAATATCTCTTACACCTATTCAAAAAAGAATTTGCGTTCTTTAATATTATCTTAGGTTCTTTTTTTAAACTATTATGATTACTTTCTTGACACTCTAAATTAGGTTTTGTGCCAAGTATGATTACGTTTTCATTCAAGCACTTTGATACTTTTTGAGTTTCTGAATCTTCAGAGGCAAGAAAAGGGCTGGTGGTAACAGTTACATTGCTGTTTTGGATATGCATAGGAAGGTGGTCTTCCAAATCTTTGCCAATTGTTTCTTGACTCGAATCTTCTAGTAGTGCAGTCCCTGTTGGTGAAATTAAATCTGAAACAATATTTTTTGCTGCTCACCCCAATAAAGTAATCGATTTTGTATGTGTCAATCTAACACTTGAAAATTATAAATTATAAAATTAACTACATCTCTACTACTTTTTTAAGACATGAAAATATTTATTGGTTGTTTCTCAGACAATAATAATGTGTCCACCAAATCAGAAGATGGGAACATATCTCCACTTGATTTACCNTATAAAATTAACTACATCTCTACTACTTTTTTAAGACATGAAAATATTTATTGGTTGTTTCTCAGACAATAATAATGTGTCCACCAAATCAGAAGATGGGAACTTATCTCCACTTGATTTACCACTTATTTTTCTGTTCCCTTCTTCTTATCTATTTGTTAAATGTGTGTACATAAACTGTTAAATAAATAAATTATATGAAAAATAAACTGGCTATTATTGTTTTTTTTTTTTAATTTGGGCAAGAACAGACTGTGAACCAATTACAGAATATGTCTAAAATAAATATTTCATCATCTAGTTTGGATACTTGTAGAACAATTTCATGCTATATCTACTCTTCAAAGGCCTGCTTAAAATAAAATAAAAAAGTTTGTTTGTAGTGATTTTTCTTTTGCCTTTGTTTTAATTGGTGAGCATAAGAGCAAACACTGAAATAGGCAATGTGACATAGGAATAACAACTGTAACAGTTTTTTTTTTGTTTAAATAACGAGTAAAATAAATTGAAATATAATATGGAACAATGTCAATTAAACATTAAATTCGCAAAAATAACCTGTTGATAATGGCTACAAACATGCCGGAAGCACTTTTAACAAACATACTAGTAGATCATACATATTACGCATTTTTACATGTCCTATTTATAAGTTCAAAAGCCTTCTACATAAGGAGCTTTCATAAATATTTCATTCTCTGCATTTTCAGTATTTTTATATATCCCACAGCTTTTCAGCATTGTGGGCTACAATATAGTTATGTTTTTTGTGTATCTGTGGAGCTGTTTTTTATACCTTTTAAATAATAATAATAAAAACAAAATACCTTCATCATAGTTGTATTGATTGATTTCCTTCTTTATCACAGACAAGTCTGGAAAAATCCTCTTGATTGTAGGATCATCCATAACATCATGCTCCTCTATGTCAATTTCGTCCGACATTTCAACCTGGAAAAGACTTTCTTTGAACATACAACACCGATTTTCTTTGAAAATAAAAATTATTAGTATTTTATTTATTTACAATTTTTAAAGCTCAGTTGCGATACTTGATATTCATCTGAAACATAAATTTATCTGTTTTATTCCAAAGAAGTTTTACGAACCTAGACCTACTTTTGATAATTTAATTAAGAACCGCAACCAATACGAACTCCCGGGAAGTTTCCTTTTTGTTTTAAATTTTCTATTTCTTGAAACTTAAATTTATATGGTTCTGAGGGTATCAAAAATTAATAGAAAATTTAATTAACACGCAAGCTGCAAGGCTGCATTTTTAAATAGACCACGAGTCCAAGACCAATGAACTTTATTCAAATTGCTTACTTTGTATTATTGCACTAAGTCTTGATGGACAAACGAGTTTCACTGGAACTATGGCAAATCTGCTCCACCAAAATGTGTGTATATAATTTGGCTCAAATACGGTGAATGAATAACTAATAAAAGTAAAGTAAACTTTTTATTCTTCAACGTAAATATTATAACGTGAAACGACAAAGCGACGGGATGGGGGAGCGTGCTGCCACTCTCAGAATTTGTATTTCCCCAAGCACCTAAGCGAAAATCTATAAAATTTTATTAGTTGCGAAATACATTTTTATAAAGTTTCTGGCAATATATACAAATACATAAAAACTTATAGGTACTATATACAGGCTAGTAGAAAATATACAAGCGGATTAAAAAGGGGAGGGGAAGAACTCACAGGGATCGAAAAATTCGTCCACATCGCTGTCAACGGGAAAAGTGCCCGAACACTGTCCGCATTGCCACGTTGAATGGCAATGCTGATTCTTTGGCCAAAGAAAAAGCCAGCTCTCTGGTCACGTGAAGAGTCGACTAACCATTTGCTGATTTCTCGATGCCCTGTGAGTTCTTCCCCTCCCCTTTTTATTTCGCTTGTATATTTTCTACTGGCTTGTAAGTCGTATCAATAAGTTTTTATGTATTTGTGTGTAAACAATTTTAGATGTTAGTTTAAGCGCATCTATCGCATTGGAAAATAAAACAAACATGTAACTATGGAAAGTAAAAATATGTTTTTTTTTGCTCCCAAAATCACACATTTAAAATTTTTTTTTTCCTATTCAAGATTGAAATGAATGTATTTTTTCCTTGATTTAAGGGAAAAATTCTTCTTGTGGAAACTCTGAGTCAAACATAGACTAAATAAACTCTTGCTAACACTGACAGTGACATACCAATGGACATAGACTAAAATATAAATTTTTCAAATTCGAGAAAAGTAATTTTTAAAAATCATAGAGTATAGTAATCCGGCATTCCGGCCCTACATGCTTATAACGCGGCGATTCATAATCTCACCTCTACACCTGATTAAAACATTTAATTTTGCCGCGTACGATTACGGGTAGCACTACGCTTACGGGCTAGGAAGTTGCAGCTGTCCACTCACTCGTCTATACCAGAATATTTATTGTATGATTCCACCAGTGTCGTTCCACAGTTCTATTTATAACTAGAATTTATCTTTCAACATAGTCAAATTATACAAAAAAATAAATCTACATGTTAAATTATCTTTTTTTTAAATTATGTTTTTTTTTTTGTAGCAAAGCCTATGATCTGATAACCCCATATCCCCCCTTCACTCCACCTCACCGCACAGCTGATCAAATGTCAAGAAAATGGAGTTTTGTTACGCATTTTATAATTCAGATTAGGAAAAAGTTTCATTATGAAATCAAATAACAATATTTTTATAACCTGCTTGGGTTAGAATGGATAGTACAAGTCCGTTTCAACCTTGGGCCACCGACGATAGTGCAAAAAATGTTAAAACTGAGAGAGAACTAGTGGATGACGCGAAACTTCATCGGGAAAATGTCAATCATCCAAAACATAGGCAAACTGCGTCTTACAATAAAGAAAGTGTCGCTGTCCCAAGCAACGCTCCGGAATCGTCGAGCTCCACGGCGGCCGGCGGCGAGCCCGCGCGGGGCAGCGAGTCCAACATGGACTCGGGCAAAATAGCTTCCATGCAGCAGATAGTCGAGAACACCCTCAGGTAACGTCAGTCATTCCAAACTAGATTATACAAACCTCGCGTAGTTTTTGCGTTCACACACCCACACTTACCCAATCAGCGAATTTCGTTTAACCATGATAGTGAGCCATTGTTATCAGCAACACAGCTGTTGGGGTTGCTCTGGTACATACCCCTTTCATTTGATGACTATCTACCAAACATTATTGCTGCCAGAGATCATAAGAAATGGTAAAGAAAAGGCAAAATTTGTTGCAGTTGATATTTTTTGTAATCATATCCTAATGTTTAATCTTTTGAGAAAGTGCTCAGTAATTTCTTATATTAGGTACCGAAATGTTTCTATAACATGTCATAAAACTGAGCTAGTGAAATAATTTCAACAATCCAAGCTGAAGTAGCAAACTCAAAACTGATGAAAGTAATATTGTTGCAGTCAGGAGGGTCGGCAGAGAGTGGCCCAGCTGCTCGAAGCAGTGGAAGCACTGAGCGGTGCGGAGAGATTACTGCTGTACCTACGCTTGCCCACTGGAGTGCCGCAACATGATCCCCTCAAACAACCCATCAATCCACTGGGCTCACGGTATGCAGTCACGATTCATTGAATGCTATTGCATCAAACATTAAACATTGTTTAAGATTGCACTAGTGCATTATTACATGCATATCTTTTGTTGATCATACAATTGTAGTGAATCAAATGTATCTACAACTCAAAATGATGAGGGCCTTTTGTAATATAGTGAGTACATGATATATATAAATTTAGTAAGCAAAACTACTTTCAGTTTTAGTATTGATTGTATTCAATTTGAATACCTAAATCATTTAAGTATCCTCATCCTGAATCATATTTGCAAAAATGCAAACCACTGGATAAATCAATAATTCATTTATTAGTCAAATACAAACCATAAAATTTGTAATAAAGGCTTTAATTTATGGAATTCACAAAGGGAGGGGAAATTTCTTTGAGCAAGCATATCATAATAGGGATTTTTAAAAATATATAGCCTATAATAACAGTTATGAAAATGCCCTTTAGTAAATATAAGCATGTGATCAATGTTTACCAAACATTCAAAGATGTATGTATGTAAATCAGGCTGGTTTCCGCAACTCCATGATTAAGTGCATATTTTGCATGCAGGTGGGACAAATGTGTCATTCAATCCACCCCAGCTCCCCAAGGAAAGACAGAGGGTTTCTGAAGTTCTTAGCTCTGTAATCAGCGACTACCAAGCAGCTTAGAAGCAGATGTGCTGCTGTCTTGTCCTCCTCCATGCAGGCTCTGCAGTGTGTGCTGTCAATGACTCCTGTTTTTATTGTGGCTAGTTGTGACGGCTGTGACTGCACGCACCTGTTGTTTAGTCAGTCTTGGGGCTTTTTTCGTTTTCCATCAATAGAGGGAAATGCTTCTTTGGCTGGCCTACGCTCACCATGGTCAACCCATAGCTTGTTTTCAAGATAGTGGACAAGCTTTTAGGAGAAAAATTACCATATCTTCTAGCCCATCAAATAGTAATACGGAACCAACCCTTTGTTGACCCCTGAGGGTCAATAATGGGCTGGTTCCTTAGGGCAGAGGCCTATACTCCTAAATTAATTTAAATCGTAATGATTTTTTCACAACTTTTAAAAGTAGTGTTATGTTTTCAGGATTCTTGAGTGAGTTTCTTTTGATATTTCTAAATGTGAATGTGTTTCAGGGCTGAACTTCAGCAGACTGTCACTTGGATACAGACCCACTTGGAAGTTGACCCGGATGTATCATTACCTAAGCAGGATGTGTATGATGAATATATGTGAGTTTCTGAATTTAATTATTTTCCAATATGAATCTTATATGAAGAAATAATAAGAAGTATTGACAAACCTTATACTTAAATCATTGATATTTAGTCAATTTCTCATCATATCAGCCAATTGCCGTCCACTGCTGAACGTAAGCCTCCCCCAAAGAGCGCCAACCTTCCCGGTTTTGAGTGGTCCGNGTCATAAAACTGAGCTAGTGAAATAATTTCAACAATCCAAGCTGAAGTAGCAAACTCAAAACTGATGAAAGTAATATTGTTGCAGTCAGGAGGGTCGGCAGAGAGTGGCCCAGCTGCTCGAAGCAGTGGAAGCACTGAGCGGTGCGGAGAGATTACTGCTGTACCTACGCTTGCCCACTGGAGTGCCGCAACATGATCCCCTCAAACAACCCATCAATCCACTGGGCTCACGGTATGCAGTCACGATTCATTGAATGCTATTGCATCAAACATTAAACATTGTTTAAGATTGCACTAGTGCATTATTACATGCATATCTTTTGTTGATCATACAATTGTAGTGAATCAAATGTATCTACAACTCAAAATGATGAGGGCCTTTTGTAATATAGTGAGTACATGATATATATAAATTTAGTAAGCAAAACTACTTTCAGTTTTAGTATTGATTGTATTCAATTTGAATACCTAAATCATTTAAGTATCCTCATCCTGAATCATATTTGCAAAAATGCAAACCACTGGATAAATCAATAATTCATTTATTAGTCAAATACAAACCATAAAATTTGTAATAAAGGCTTTAATTTATGGAATTCACAAAGGGAGGGGAAATTTCTTTGAGCAAGCATATCATAATAGGGATTTTTAAAAATATATAGCCTATAATAACAGTTATGAAAATGCCCTTTAGTAAATATAAGCATGTGATCAATGTTTACCAAACATTCAAAGATGTATGTATGTAAATCAGGCTGGTTTCCGCAACTCCATGATTAAGTGCATATTTTGCATGCAGGTGGGACAAATATGTCATTCAATCCACCCCAGCTCCCCAAGGAAAGACAGAGGGTTTCTGAAGTTCTTAGCTCTGTAATCAGCGACTACCAAGCAGCTTAGAAGCAGATGTGCTGCTGTCTTGTCCTCCTCCATGCAGGCTCTGCAGTGTGTGCTGTCAATGACTCCTATGACATAGAGGTTTTTATTGTGGCTAGTTGTGACGGCTGTGACTGCACGCACCTGTTGTTTAGTCAGTCTTGGGGCTTTTTTCGTGAAACGGCCATCAATAGAGGGAAATGCTTCTTTGGCCNGCAGATGTGCTGCTGTCTTGTCCTCCTCCATGCAGGCTCTGCAGTGTGTGCTGTCAATGACTCCTGTTTTTATTGTGGCTAGTTGTGACGGCTGTGACTGCACGCACCTGTTGTTTAGTCAGTCTTGGGGCTTTTTTCGTTTTCCATCAATAGAGGGAAATGCTTCTTTGGCTGGCCTACGCTCACCATGGTCAACCCATAGCTTGTTTTCAAGATAGTGGACAAGCTTTTAGGAGAAAAATTACCATATCTTCTAGCCCATCAAATAGTAATATGGAACCAACCCTTTGTTGACCCCTGAGGGTCAATAATGGGCTGGTTCTTTAGGGCAGAGGCCTATACTCCTAAATTAATTTAAATCGTAATGATTTTTTCACAACTTTTAAAAGTAGTGTTATGTTTTCAGGATTCTTGAGTGAGTTTCTTTTGATATTTCTAAATGTGAATGTGTTTCAGGGCGGAACTTCAGCAGACTGTCACTTGGATACAGACCCACTTGGAAGTTGACCCGGATGTATCATTACCTAAGCAGGATGTGTATGATGAATATATGTGAGTTTCTGAATTTAATTATTTTCCAATATGAATCTTATATGAAGAAATAATAAGAAGTATTGACAAACCTTATACTTAAATCATTGATATTTAGTCAATTTCTCATCATATCAGCCAATTGCCGTCCACTGCTGAACGTAAGCCTCCCCCAAAGAGCGCCAACCTTCCCGGTTTTGAGTGGTCCGCATCCATCCGCTGCCAGCCACCTTCTTCAAATCATCGATCCATCGAGCCGCAGGGTGTCCCATACTACGTTTTGCCCATATGCGGTCTCCACTCTAACACATGTCTGCTCCATCGACCGTCTGTCCGTCTAGNAGCCACCTTCTTCAAATCATCGATCCATCGAGCCGCAGGGTGTCCCATACTACGTTTTGCCCATACGCGGTCTCCACTCTAACACTTGCCTGCTCCATCGACCGTCTGTCCGTCTAGAGGCATGGCCGGCCCGCTTCCACTTCAGCATGCTGATTCTACGCGCAATGTCGGTGACTTTAGTTCTCTGGCGAATGACTTCGTTGCGAATTCTATCCACCAGAGAAATCCCGAGCATTGCTCTCTCCATTGCAACCTTGAATTTGTGGACCAGGCTTATGGTGTCCACGTTTCGGCTCCGNACTTCGTTGCGAATTCTATCCACCAGAGAAATCCCGAGCATTGCTCTCTCCATTGCAACCTTGAACTTGTGGACCAGGCTTATGGTGTCCACGTTTTGGCTCCTTAAGTCATTACGGGTAGGACGCACTGGTTAAAGACCCTGGTCTAGAGGGATTGTGGGATCGATGATTCAAAGATACCACGTAGCTTCCCGAATGCCGCCCAGTTCAAGCGTTTTCTTCTGGTCGCCTCCTTCTCAAAGTTGTGCCGCCCCAGTTGTATAATTTGGTCTAGATTTATGTATTCTTGCACAACCTCGAAGGTAGCGTCATTTACAATTTCAAGTCTCGGGGGGACATGACCATTGTACATGACTTTGGTTTTGTCCAGATTCATCCCGAGCCTTGAAGAATCGCTCAGGCTGTTCAGCATCCCTTCCAGCTCCCGCAGAGATTCTGCCATGATGACAATGTCATTCACAAATCGGAGGTGCGAGATGTACTGACCGTTGATATTTATGCCCCGTCCTTTCCAATTAAGCGTCTTGAAAACGTCCTCCAACGCGTTCGTTAAAAGTTTCGGAGAGATGACGTCTCTCTTCTCTGTCTTACATCTCGACGCAGTTGGATTGGTTTTGTGCTCTGTTGTTGTACTTGGACGGTCATAGTTGCGGCCTTATATAGAAATCTCATCACCTCGACGTAGCGGCAGTCGATGAGACATCTCTGCATGGTCAATTTCTACTGATTTTTTAATGCTAAATATTTTTTTTGCAAACCTTTTGTGTGTATTGCTACGGTCATATTTATTAAGAATAGCTAGACTTGCACTTGTAGAATGATTTTATAATTTCCTGTTGCTGTTCAAGGCGTCAATCTTAATATAACTCCTGCACGCGCCTGTCTAACACCCACAGGAAATTATATGAGTAGCTTATCCCTCGCTGACGATCATACAATAAATAAAACGCAAATACTCATGCGTGTAACTTGCTAGACAAAAATGTACAAGTAGCTAGCATGCCACTATTCCATACCAAACTGGTATAATTATGTAGAATGTGCTTTAGGCGAACTTTATCCAGCTTTGGGTTCTCTTACATCAAACCTCAGTGCGATAGATAGATTTTCAAATGAGTACAATATACTAAAGTGCATAGCAAAAAGTTAAAATTTCTTAATATTTACATACCTACTAAGCAAATTATTGTGAACAGCACACAATACCTAAGCATGATATAGTATACAATATAAAATAAATAAAACCCAATGCATACCTATTTTAAGGTATTTTATAAACTTTCAAAAGTAAGTAACATACAATGTTTTTTGGCAGTGCACATTGTATGAGCAGTAACATGAAGCCCCTCTCTACGGCGGATTTCGGCAAAGTAATGAAGCAGGTGTACCCAACAGTGCGGCCGCGTCGGCTGGGAACGCGCGGCAACTCCAGGTAAAATATTTATATGTTATTCATTTTAAATCATTATTGCTCAATGGGATGACCTCCATGCGGGTCATCCCATTGCTGAAGAAAACCTTATTTGGTTAGAGGTAGGATGTGAATAGCCCCTTATTTGATTCGATTCAAACAAAGGCGGCAAATAGTTTAAACTAACCTATCGCAGACCACGCCTACGCGCCTGGACGGAAGCTTCCTACATTTTGTTGACTCTTTCTCTTCAAGGAAGTTCTTCATACCGGCATTACATTTTCCATTCGCCGTCTTTTTGCGTTAATCTGTTCTTAGTATAGTATAAAAGGCGTGCATAAAGCTGAGCAGATGATGATGAACTTTAAAAAGCTGAAGTAAAAAAAGTCTTAAAAGTCTGAAGTTTTCAATGAGGTACCTTCTTTTAATGTTTGGATTTCGGGTATTTAACTACTTGCATGTTTGACGCGAACAATTTATCTACTTGTTATTGTGCAACACGCACTGATCCAAGGCCGTAGGCAGCGGGAGGGTTTTGGGCTTTCAAACCCCCAAAACAGAAATGCCTTTATCAAACCACCCGTTTATACATACTAAAAAGATTTAGACGTTACCCTTTTGAACGCCATTGTCGCGTATACATGACAAGCAAGCGCGTGCACTGTACGCCAAACGTCACAAATATGTGACAAAAAGTACGGCGAATTTGTGGCTTGGCGTCGGGGGCACGCCGATGCATTTATGATCTGTCGTTCAATAGGTTAAACCACATAATTTTCCCTAAACATGAAGGATATTAACATTACTTCAAATGTTAACTTAATTAAACTGCATTATACTTCCTCTACTACTCAGAAATGTATCTCTCCGTTGTACCTTTATAGTTTCAGTAGGTTGGGTGTCAAAGCATTTTTGTGAAAATAAAAACAGTAGCTGCAGAATAATATTCTGTTACAAATCACACATACATCCGTACAGACACACAAACTTAGGCGTTTCCTTCATAGAGTATTTGATAAGTATACATATTTATGTACATACAATGATATCATGCTTACGTTCGCTAATTGATTAAGTAAAGTCACAATCAGTGCTGTCGCGTTTCGTCTCTCCTGTATATAAAATATTAGCTTTTGCCTGCGACTTCGTACGCGCATATACCGTTTTTGTTTTTGAAAGAATTTTCCAAATCTGAATGGTATCCAGAGAGAAGCGCGATCAAACAAACAAACAAAATTCCTCAGCCTTATTATATTAGTTGATAGTATAGATTTTATAAAACACACGTACCTAGATAGATCTATCTATTAAATAAAAAATATCATTAATAAAATACCACGATTAATTCATCCAATTACTTCAGCACTGGCTACTTAGCCAGTACCTACGCTCGCGTGCTGATCTGGGTTCAATCCCGAGGTCGGATCTTCTTTGTTAGGAAAATCTCCTGCCCCTTATTCCCCGAAGAGGGAAGACGGTGGATAACCACCTTCTTCTGTCTTCTGGGAATACAAGGCGTGATGTTATGTTATGCTTGTATCAGGAACATGGTTTTACATTTTAGCATTATCCTTTAACTGAAGCTTCTTGAAACTTTCCTCAATTACGCAATTGCTTTCCAAAGAAATGTATTCAAATTGATTTTCCTAATAAACCCATTACATACAGTAATGCCGTTGTACATAATATTGTGGGAGTAAATTAATAATGCATTACGTAAACAATAATAATTACGAGCACTGCACTTCACATAGATATATTGTGATGTAGATAAAATGTATACGCTACTGGAAAATGACTAATCTCTACACGTGTTCTGTACACTTACGTCAAAAGCGTTTATGTTAAGGGGCATTATCTGAAATAAATAAACTTTATTTTCAACAATAATAAAATATGATTTACTGCCTGAGAATTTGGGTAGAGAATTTCACAATCGGTCAACGTTCTGGTGTACACAATCACGTATACTACAGTTAAACTGAATGCAGGCCAGTAGCAACTCGGTACGTCTGCCTACAATATTTGAATTAGCGGATGAACGTCGCTATGAATCTACATGAATGCATACAGTAGTGGTGTTAAATCTTTACTTTCTAACACGTATGTATGTATTAATTTTGTTTGAAAAATACACTGTAGAAACTCTTATATTGTTCGTCAATCGGCTTTGTTATTCACAACATACGTATTGGTGTGGTTGTGCGTAACTGTACACATTTTCCTGTTACACGAACACAAACTTTGATTTATAAATTTATGGAAATACATTTATAATATTTAATTAGTTACCAAAATACCTAATATTTTACTTAGGTAATTGAGTAAATCAGTAAAAACGCCTGTCAAATAAATCTGCCGGGTAGCAGATACATTATTTACTACAGTTAATATATTCTCAGAGAAGTTATATCTAGGAACGTTTATTACATTATGCAATACCTGCTTATAACTCGTTATCAAATTCTCAAAGGATCTACATGATAACGAAGCGGGCATTCCGTGTTACTGAATATTAATTTAGATTTAATCACAAGATTGCTTGTCACTGATATTTTCTCCTTAGCACTGGGCTGGAGCTGTACATTTTGATTAGCTAAACAAAAATTAAGGACCATTTTCAACGTTTGGTACATAAAGCTAAGCTATGAGCTATAACATCGACAAACTGAATCTACAAGGACAAATAAAAGCTAGCGAAACTCGGCAGATGTGATCACGTGATCAGTATCAATATACTAACCCAATGGTTGGGTATCGATATAAAAAGAAATATAGAGAAAATAAAAAAAAGCGTTTTAAAATCTATGTGCGGGATCAGGATTAAAGGATAACTTCAAAAGAGTGTAACTA
>NDFZ01003193.1:0-24740 GCA_002192655.3 Mamestra configurata | reverse complement strand
CCTGAAAATCCTAAAACTAAGCAAATCAAACGATAAATTAGGTAATCCTTCAGTTTCCTTTTAGGTACTGCCTCAACTGAGAAAATAATAAGCTTATATAATAACGATGAAAATTTCAGACGACGTAAGGGAAAAACAATGCACTGTTGAATTTTTTATTGTGGGCCGAACCGAGTGTTCAAAATCGAAAAGTGCATTGAATATCCCTTACGACATTTTGAACACCATCGATATTATTATGTGCTTAAATACAGCTCGTAAGAGCGTTTACGCACTGCATCCGATCCGAATACGTGAAAATACGGATATAAAAATTCGGAACGAATTCGGATATTGCCTACGCACTAATCCGATCTCGGATCCAAATCCAACACCCGTTGTCGAGTCGCGCGGATATGTCCGATTTGAATCCGAGGTAATGCGAAAGCGTTCATACAAACAGTACTACGGCTACTTCGGTCCGTCAATATGTATTCCGAATTAGAGACTCACGGATGACGAAAGTCGGATCTAGTGCGTAAACTACCATACAAATAGTTCTATGACTACTTCGGACCGTTTTTTCACGTATTCGGATCGCATGCAGTGCGTAACAGCTGTTACGGCGTGTTTTCATCCTCCTACATATTTCCACTCATAAGATGCTAGTCCGATAGTGAGCGAGACTTGTAACTGAACTTATCTTCGACTATCGCACATCCAATCCTCGACTATAACTTTGAACTTTCTAACTGAAAACACCAATTACACTTTGCCCGACCAAAGCATCGAACTCGAGACCTCAAGCGATACCATCTCGTTTAATAGCTTTAGCTTAATGAGCTAGCTGAAGTAATCTACAGAAATTTCCATTCCTCACGAAATCAATTTGATTCTACTCATATGCATCATTCTCTTAACTAGAAACTTAGTGAATAAACCTGGATTTAATGGTCTGAAATCGCCATCTTTTAAATTAGTAATAGCTCCTCTGGCATAGGTCACAGGATCGGTGTATAATTTTGCCGGGGCAAGTAGGCTATAGCACTCAGCAATAGTGTGCCTTTGTATCCGTCAAATAATATTTATAGTCGGAACAGTATTTTTTCCTACAATTCTGCAACATCCAAAAGTATTTTGCATTTCATTATGCCATAACTAACTCAGGTTCCGGATTGGTGTATAAAAACTACTTGCATACTTTTGTGCAAGTTACAGCCTTTAATATATGAGTTTAAATTATTCTTACACCCAGAATAAACACGACGCTGAAGAATTATAAAGCATAAACAGTCTGTCAAAACAGTTCACTTTAATCCGATAGCAAATCTACCTACCATGAAACATCATAACAGAGTCTAGGGGCAATCAAGCCGATTCCATATACGACTGGTCGTAATACCCACGCCATGGACAAATAAGAAGAAATCGTAGGAGGACAATAAATGGTACTTCACTAACGATTAAATGCAATTTGAAAATATAAAGCTGAAGAGTGTGTTTGTTCGCGGTAATCTCAGGAACTATCAGTCGGATTTGAAAAAATATTTTCTCAGTGTTCTCAGCTCAGTGTTCTTGAGGCTATTTTAAATACCGCTACGACACTTAGAAGCCGAGAAAAATTCAATAAAAAGTCAGAAAATAATGCTACCCGGACGGGTGCAACCGCGGGGCAAAGCTAGTCGCTGTGCACGCAATTGTTTTGGCAATATTTGGGAATGTGGGTGTTGGCGGAAGTTGAAACATAAAATTGTTTTTGATTACCTCTTTGTCAAGGTGATTTTTTGAGGTCAACTTGTGTATGAATTTTGGAACGATTGATCATTGAGATGAGATCGCTGTAGGATGATTACAATTTAAAATGGACACCAAATATGTACTCAGTTAATCATTTAAATAAATATCCTTTTTGCACAAACCTAGACGAATTATTTAGATATGCAAATTCGTAAACTTCTTTGCGGTACCAAAAAAGCTCTAGACTCTACTGTCTCTACTGCTTGATCAATACATTTATTCAACTTGTCCGAAAGAAGTAACGGCTTCTGAATTCAAACCAATTGATTCCAAACTACGAATCCACCATTGACAACACAAACGTTACTTCGATTCCAATTCGAATATCCTTAACGTCAAAATTTAAATAGTGATCGGCCTTGAGAGATGTCCGACTGATGACCTCATGGTGACATCACTACGCATAAGAGAATTAGGTAAACGTTCGTGCGAAGTGAACGTGAGGTTTTCCAACTACGTGACACGGGTACACTGTGTATTTCTGTCTATTGATGATAGAAAGCGCCGGCGCCTGATAGAATAAATAAATACGTTAATGCGTTTGTGTGTGTGATTCTTGGAATTAGAGAATGGGAAGATGGATTTTCAGAAGGAGACTGAGATAGTAAAGTAGCCTTAAAATCTTAAGAGATGATCGCATCACAGTAAGGAAAGTCAAATTGCAAAAAATCGAGTAGTATTCCCTGCCGAAGTCTGTTTTTCTGATAGTTATAACCTGAGGCGCTAGACAAGTGACATTCGACTAGCGAATGCGACTGTCGAAATGCCAAAATAGATTGGCCACGTGACATTTCGGTAGCACTTGTCATTCCCATACATTTTTGAATTTTATATATTAACTATCTCTGGTAAAATTTCACTTTGTCTAGTACTCCTGGGGGTCTTAAAGTCAAGAAGCAGCTACTTCTAGGGAAACGTGCTCCATCCTCGACTACAACATAGCTATCCTTTGTAATAAGTAAGTAACATAGAGTTGATAATACCTCCTGTAAAATCCCGAAATCATAAATGATAATCAAAACATGAACTAGACTTTGAGTATATTGATTTGAGGAACCAAAAGAAGAAAGAGTTGTGCGAAAACAAAGCTATTTAATTTAACAGTTTTAGTAGGTACGAAACTCTAAAAACATAATGTATGATTGTCCTGTTCTTATTATGAGGTGTACAATAAAGTATATAATAAATAATAAATAAATAAATAAATAAGATTCTTCAATTTAATAATTTTGTTCAAATGTGTTCAAACTAATTTGTAATTTCTTAAATCCCAGGATACAATCGTCATGTTTATGATTCCGGGATTCTAGAGGAGCTTATTATCAACTCTATGTTACTTACTTCCACGAACATTAGGTAAATATAGTCTACCTATTCCGAACTCTAGTAATAAAAACATAACATTTTTTTCACTACTTATTATCCTGGTTTTCTTCAATAACAAGTAGCTACGACCAAAATAATAGTTAGTTTAAAACGTAAAGATACTCTAGCTTACTGGCAACACAATATTTTCGAGATACTACACCGCGATAGCAATAAAAATATATACCACAAAATTATAGCAATATTTCAACTGTGAAGCAATTTAGTTTTTTTTACATGTACCTAATGGTTTGTTTACGAGGTCGGTTCTAGGCGTGACATTGCTAGTTAAGACAACATTGGAAGGACATTCGTATCGAACAAGTTTGGTGCGATTTTATTAAAAACTTTTTTAATACCTACTAGACATACCTACCGAGTATTTGTAGCGTTTTACAAAGGTACTTTTTTTTTCATTTAAAATGGAACCACTCCGAGAAAGTACTCTTCCAAAAACTACCCAAATCGCTTCTAGTGTGCCTATTAAATTTGAAAAGTTCTCTCTATTTCTCGAGGATCCCATCATCAGACCTTGACTTGATGATCATGGGACCACCTGGGAAGTAAAACCTTTCAAACAAAAAAAAAAATCCAAATCGGTCCAGCCACCTTCGAGTAATCGGGGAAGGGGAACATGTATAAAAAGGTTCCAACGAATTGAGAACCTCCTCCTTTTTTGAAGTCGGTGATGTTTTTTCCATTATAAGTACAACTAAGAGAGGTGTTGTAACATACAAATCAGAATGACATACGTTAAAACAACTTGGCATGTCATTCTGATTTCTATGTTAAACAGTCGACGCAAGGCAACGTAGCGTTTGGCCCCTCTAAGGAGTGGAATTCCTTGTCGGAGTCTGTGTTCCTAGAAGCTACAACCTGAGGGTCTTTACGAGAGTAAATAGGTTATCGTCGACCATATCATCGCTTACCATCAGGTGAGATTGTGGTCGAACGCAAACCTATAGCCAATAGTAATCACAAAAAAAAAAAAATCATCTCGGTAATATTATGAGTTGATCAATCTTTAAAGATCCTAAGGCCATTTTCGTCTCCTTCTGCGATGCAGTAATGCTAGCGAAGGAGGAGGCGGGCCGTGCGAGGGAAAGGCAAGGCTTTCGCCTCAACCGCCGCTACAGAAGAAGACGCCCCGGGCGTCGGGAGTCGCAGGGCGATCCCCGGCCACCTACTGCGCGGACCTGCGGACGGCGAGCGTCGGGTGGCTCGCTGTCCGATCATCACCAGGCCCGGGTCGATGGCGCGTTGTGTTTCAGGCGCGCCTCAAAGAGATGTCAGCATAGAAGACGGAGCCCGCTAGGGCCAGAGCCTGCCAGGGTTGCGGAATTTGTTCGAAAGAGTCACTTTAGAAGAACACGGTCAGTAAGTCCTTTCAGAGCGGAATAAGTCATTTGATGATTTCCCATTCTTAAAACAAACAAAGAAGGCCATTTTCGTACTTGTCACGTACATCAATAACTCACCTAGGTACATATAACGCCTCGTAGCACCGCTTGTAATTTAAAATGCATTATGGCACGTTTCTCATTAATAGAGCCATTCATAGAGGTTGTATTAATTCTACTAATCAACCTCTTTGGTACGTTCAATTGGTTTATTTTTCTTCTGTGATTGCTGTAGCGATTAATGTGTTATTATTACATACTACAAATGTAACATACTTTATAGTAAACTACGTCATTTGTATGATAATATCTGTACCTAAATTTAATTTGTTTTGAATAGGTGTAAATTTAAATGTTAATTGAATCATCTATATATCTAGCTTAAATTCAAATTCTAAATTGTAATTCTTAATTCAGTTTGCCTCTTTCTCATAAATCAATTAAGTTATTTTAATAGTGCTAGATTCCGCAAAACTAAACATCTTAATGCCATGGACCACACTTATAAGAGTCGCGAGTGAATTCAAGATCGAACCGAATAGTCGACAATTTTCGTTCCAGAAAGCCTTCTGTGGATGGGTGACCATCTTAACATACCGAGATTACTCCGTGCCTCGGAAAGCACGTTAAGCCGTAGGTCCCGGCTGTCATTTGTAGGTCTTTGGCAGTCGTTACGGATTGTCAGAAGCCAGAAAATCTGACTCAAGTCCTGCCAAGAAGTACCGTGTAACCCAGTCAATGGGTTGTGGAGGTCTGGTAGGCAGCCGCTCCACGTAAAATACTAGTATTCAGCTGAATTCGTTTCGACTAGAAGCTGACCCATAGTTGAGAGCAGGCTAGGCAAATGGTGTCTCTTCTTCCCCTCGTCTTCGGCTATTCTGATAAGTGTGACCCAAGCAAAAAAAAAAGTAAAATCTACTCACCAAAGTAACGATGTCTCCCGGATTTGCGGCGGCGATCCTTCTAAGCCTCTCATATAACATATCCATCAATCTCTGGTAGTTCGCATTCAAGTCATCTAGCTCCCTGGCAACTGCTTCGGAGCCCGCCGGTATGCGCTCGGGATCGCTTCGGCCCCGCGCTCGGAAACGTTCGGCTAGCTCGACGTCTGCTTGCCGGCGCAGCTGACGCATGTCCAGCGATGGGTGCACCTCGTCGCAAAGCCATTCGGCGTATCGCTGACATCTCGAAGAGTATATCTATGTCGGGTTAGGGTCAAGCGGGTTATTAGGGCGGTTAGTTAGGACGCAGACTGTTCTTTTTTAATTTGTCTCTTTCAAATTTGGAACCAAAACAGTAGCTAAAACGTTCGATTCAAACAGCCAAAAAAGAAAAAAAAATGCAAACTTTTTTGTTTCGTGGAAAAGAACAATCTGCGTACTAAAATAAAGCGTTCATTAGAATAATTCTGTAACCTTTCTTAGTAACTTGCACACTTTTACAGGATTTCATAGTACTTATATAATATGAGGGGTCACAGTCGTACATTCATTCATAGATCACCGACTTAAAGACCAGTAGTCGTTAAAATATTGACTATGTTTTTCCTTACAGTTAACTTACGAAGAAACAAAGAAAAAACATGGTTAACTATTCATGGTATGATTTAATTACTGGTCCTAACATCCATTCAGCCTATCAAACTTTTTTCACAGACAACACTAGTCCAGCTCACAGCGGGAATGAAATCATGCTGGATGGAGAAGATTGGCCTGTACAGTACACAGGTATTTTTAAAGCGTGCAACACCAGTGAGGCCACACTAGACTAGCACCCATGTCGTGCACATTTTAAGCGAAAGAAACTGTGTATAAACAGAAAACCCACAGATAGTGCTGTATTTTTTTACTAAAATGGTAGTTTTTTTTGCAGTCTGGTAACATTGAGACACCAAAACAATGCATGCAAAGCCAAATTTGTAAAGAACAATGAACTCATTTGTAGACATTTTGGAAGCTATTTACAAGAAATTAATTTAAATTTCAAATTTGCGTTGTTATGGTTTCGTAGTTTTTTGAATTCCGCCGAAACGGAAACTTTTTATGGCGAGTCTATTTATACGTATTTAAGCATTGTAATATCTTGTTATATTATTCAACAATATGGTAACACGATGAACATAAAATTTTGCCAAAATTCGTAACGGTTGTTCTTTAAATTACGAAATATGATACCTTAACTTGCATGAAATATGATTTAAGTCATAATATGTTTGAGTGTAATAAAAATGTATTTTAGTCTGTATTAGGTACAATATCTATTTAAAAAGTGCCGAATGACATAAAGCACGCTCAACGGGAACTCTTTACTGAACCCACCAAACTTTTAGTCACACAACATTACAAACTGTAGCAGTAATAAATTGCTTTTCATAGTTAATTGTCGATCACACACACATCTCACATTCACAAGATTACGATTAGTTGAAAGCAAATCGATTAAAAAGTTTGAACGCAAAGCATTTAGTATAAAATCGCAAGCGTTATTTTTAAGAGCAAAAGCTTACGTGCTTGACGAATTTGAGCCTAAATCACCTCTGATATAAGAAGAGAATTCGAAAGACCCAAAAGATAGAGATCGAAGCAGACAATAGCAGGAACGAAACGCTGGACCGAACTCTTTTCACTCAGAACCTCTCATCATCAAAAATCTTCATCATTTTTCGTGACTTTTTGTGGAATTATTTACTTCAGTTCTCGACAGCCAATTAACTCGTTTCACTGGGTTAAATGACTTAGATAAGTACATAACCAAAATACCTATAAAGTTCACGTACAAATCTAAGACGTAAACACTTAAACTTCAAAAGACCAATACTCACTCGAGCATTGGTCTTTTGAACCAGAGAAAAAAATTCAACTAGGCATAAATAAGCAACAGTATTCTCGAAAATTCCACAAAACTCCACAGCCTAACCGAATGTCTAAGACATGACTTAGTCTACTGATATTTACCTTCGCCTCTCGTATGTATCTGCCACCGTCTACGTTAACCTTCTCGATCTTAGGCGTCCTCTCCACGACGCTAGTGAGTAGATTCTGTGAAGACCACATAACACCCGGTAACATTAGAATTAGTTTGGTGCGAAAATGGGTATATATATTTTGAGAAGTATGTGAAGTTAAGAACTTTCCGTTAGTCAAGGACCGGACCAAATCCTTTTACAAAATATATGAGCGATACACTGTGCAATAATCCGTTATTCTTTTGTTTAACTTAACACCTTAATAAAACCCTCCCCTCCCCGTAGTCCAAAATAATCGTAACATGCTGACTTATAGTTAATCGTATCTGGCTCGAAGGACCATCAACCAAAACCAAGTTATCTCATAATTGTTGTAGTTAAATTACATGCATTCATGTAACAAAGTAATATATTCAATATGGACCAAATTAGTCACGCTTTTCCTCTTATTATTTGTATGTTAAAAGTAAACAACCCTTAAAACTAAGGACTTAATTTTACCAAAAACCATTGATAAGTCGATCCAGATTCCGAGTTCCAGACTGATGAATCCTAATTAAATATGTTTCAGACTTTGACGAATTCTAAGGTCCAGTTAAAATGTCTGTCGCCAAAATCCCGGTAGATGGTAACATTCTGAATGTTCTCCTCAACTCGACGTCCTAAACACTGAGAAGGAAGAAGGACCAAAATATTTTGCTGTTACAATGGTCCTGGTCTCATAATTCTCACCCTTGTCGGTTCGAAGTGCTCCTTAGGCCGAACTTCCACAGGCGGCTGTGCTTGCAACTTGCTGTACGCGTCTTCGATCCATTCGGCTTCCTTCTCCAAGCCGGCGTTGTAGTTGCGCAAGAGTTGGTAGGCTGCCTCGCAGCTTCGGAGTCTGTGCAGAGATTTTACATAAGTAAATGCTAGCTATAGGTAAGTCTTCCAAAATAAAATAAGTAGTTATACTATTATTCTTCTAATATTAACAACATTGTTAACATTTAGAATTCTGGAGGAAGTGTCATTTGTTGTTTTTATTTTATTGGAAATTAGGGTTCTATTAACGACTTCAACAAAAATCAGAAGAAAGGCTGAAACGTTCGTTCGAAACTTTTAACATTAGAAAAAGTTTTGTTTTTCTTTAATGTTCCACTGCATTAAGGCCTTACGGTTCTCTTCCCTAAGTGTTGCCATTTTTTTGTTCAGCATATTCTGTTCCACTAGGTAAGATATTCTTTTCCCAAGCCACCTCGAAGAAGCTCTTGCAGTAGGCGTCTAAGTCGACTCGCCGCCTCTTCCTAGGCCTCGGTGGTACCGCCTATCCTCAGGCACCCATTAAGATATTAAAAAAAAAACTGTTACTCACCTCTCAGCCAACTGAGTGCACACGTTATTCCACCTATTGTTCAGCTGAGACACCTCCTTGTCCAGCCTCTCCAGGTCGATATGCTTCCCTGCCCTAGGCAGTGAGGAGTGCGGAAGACCAGCTCGGGACGTCTCTACCAGGCGGCGACAGTTCTCTGCGTCGTCGTTCATCTGGTCTACCTGGATCTGTTGCTTGCTGACTGCTACTTGCATGCGGAGGAGATCTTCGTGCATCTGGTGAAAGAAAAATCAAATAATTTATTTATCAATTTTCACAGGTAATAAGGTTCCTAAAGTTTCCCTGTGTCCTGTCATAAGGTATAAATTTAAAAAAGGAACTTGATAATTGAAATAGAAATGGGTAGTCATTTGTTTTATATTCATTTGAATTTATCAGGGCCGTGCCCGGGACTTGAACGGACTGTGAGTTCAGGAGTTCAAAAAAATATCGGTGCCTCTGAAAGCGTAACGTAAATGCAGATTGCAGTCAGTTGGGTTTTGTCCTATCAAGAGATAGAAATCAATTATATGACGGAGTCTAATTTCACTTTCTGTAAAATTTACAGAAATTACAATCAATAAAGCAGAAGTTTTCTTAAAAACGATGTGCCATGACGGCCATTAAGAATGACTGACTTTTCTTATGGCTCAAAGAAGAAATTCTCATCTTTCTTCTTTCACAATCTATCATTTAAATAGTGTAAAAAAAAACATANAAGTTTTGTTTATCTTTAATGTTCCACTGCTGGGCATTAGTCTGAGTAATCCTTACGGTTCTCTTCCCTAAGTGTTGCCATTTTTTTTTTCAGCATATTCTGTTCCACTAGGTAAGATATTCTTTTCCCAAGCCACCTTGAACAAGCTCTTGCAGTAGGCGTCTAGGTCGACTCGCCGCCTCTTTTATATTAAGATATTAAATTATAATTAAAAAAACTGTTACCTCTCAGCCAACTGAGTGCACACGTTATTCCACCTATTGTTCAGCTGAGACACCTCCTTGTCCAGCCTCTCCAGGTCGATATGCTTCCCTGCCCTAGGCAGTGAGGAGTGCGGAAGACCAGCTCGGGACGTCTCTACCAGGCGGCGACAGTTCTCTGCGTCGTCGTTCATCTGGTCTACCTGGATCTGTTGCTTGCTGACTGCTACTTGCATGCGGAGGAGATCTTCGTGCATCTGGTGAAAGAAAAATCAATTAATTATTACACACACACACAGTTCACAGGTAATAAGGTTCCTAAAGTTTCCCTGTGTCCTGCCATAAGATATAAATTTAAAAAAGGAACTTGAGAATTGAAATAGAAATGGATAGTCATTTGTTTTATATACATTTGAATTTATCAGGGTCGCGGCCGAAACTTGAACGGACTGAGGACTTCAGGAATTCAAAAAAATATCGGTACCTTTGAAAGCGCAACGTAAATGCAAATTGTAGTCATTTGGGTCTTGTCCTATCAAGAGATAGGAATCAATTTTATGACGAGGTCTAATTTCACTTTCATTTAAGTAAAAGTTACAGAAATTACAATCAATAAAGCAGAAGATTTCTTAAAAACGATGTGCCATGACGGCCATTAAGAATGACTGACTTTTCTTATGGATCTAAAGAAGAAATTATCATCTTTCTTCTTTCACACTCTTCATTTAAATAGTGTAAAAAAAAAAAACATAAATACTCACATCCTTCAGCAGCTCAACGTCGTTGGGCAGGTCGTTGAACTGCGCGAGTTTGATCTCGAACTCAGATATCGTCTGGTGGTTCTCCTCCATGCTGTTCACTACGATCTCCACGAACTTCAGCCTGCACACAACATACTATATTATTAGATTTACGAAAAAGCAAAAAAAAACCTAATGTGAAATCGAGCCAGTCCCAAAAGATCAAAACTTACATCAGAATCTTGAGTTATTACAGTTTTCTTACAGAGTCAAATTATTATTTTTTTTGTTTCAATCTGATAAACCATTTTGCAGATGAATTTATGATCCCAAGTGTCCATGCAACTGCACATTTGAGGATCTAATGAAAGCTACTGATGCTGCTTTAAACGTGGCCAAACCTAATCGGCACAACGGATTTAAAAGTTACCGTCTCCGGCTCGAAAATAAAGAAAAACATTATGATTTCAGAATAAAATCGATTCCCCTTTAGAACCAGTAATATTATCTAGCAAATTTACACTAAAAGTGATGATAATAATAATTATCTAGCTGGATAGGTATAGAAATAATTGTGACAATTTGTTTACCTTTCGACAAAGAGTTGGCTCTTGGACTGCATGTCGTTCCACTTGCCCATCACTTTGTCGAGGCTCTTCTTCATGGCGGGAGTCTTGAGGGCGATGCCTGTGGAATAATTACAATAATGTTTAATGTTTCAGTATTCGATCGAGCACTAAAAGTATTCACGAATGATAATGTGCTCCTAAGTTCATAACAACATATCATCATATCAGCCGAAAGACGTCCACTATTGGACATAGGCCTCCCCGCGCATGTCACCACAATGACCGGTCCTGTGCGTCTCGCATCCATCGGCTACGCACGACTCTCACCCAGGTCATCGGTCCATCTTGTGGGATGCCTTACAACGCTACGTCTTCCAGTACGCGATCGCCGCTCCAGAACTTTTTGGTCCCATCGACCATCTGTTCTGCGAGCAATGTGCCCTGCCCACTGCCAGTTCAGTTTGGCAATCCTTGGGGCTATGTCGGTAACCTTGGTTCTCTTGCGGATATCATCTTTCCTGATTCGATCACGCAAGGAAACTCCGAGCATTGCCCTCTCCATTGCGTTTTGTGTGACTTTAAGCCTTTTGATGAGGCCCATTATGAGTGACCACGTTATCATAACGTATTGAACTATTTTACACCCACATAAAGGTGTGAGCTTGTTGCCATCAACTGGGTATTTATAAGACTCCAGGCTGCTTACTAAGAAAACTAAAGAAGTTCATAAGTAGTAGCAAGTTCAAGGCTCTCTATTTCCATCTCAAATCCTCCAGAAAGACCGAAAAACTATGGACATTGCCAGTGAATTTAAACAATGACATGTAAGTTCAAGTAATACTCGGAGCACACAGTCAAAGAATATTCAGGATTCAAGTCGTACCTCTAAACGTAGTCTGCACCTCCTCCACATCGCTGGTGAGGCTATGCACACTTGTTTCCCAGTCCTTATGCTGCAACACCAGATGCTCCAAAGTGTCCAGGTCGCGAGGAATGTGGCTCGCTATCCGCTCATGGAGCTGTCTCTCCAGCACTTCCAGACGTTCCAGGAGGTTCGATGACTGTTCTGTAAATATGCGGGCTGCGTTCTTCGATTCCTCTGTGGAAGATGGATAGTTTGATTAAAATGGGACGAATCAGACTTAATAAAAAAACATTAACCCTTCCTTTTGCCTTTGCCCGAGTCGGGTAAGCTTTTAGGGAAGCTATTTTATGACCCCAATGAGATGGTCTTATGCACAAAGTAGAATATTAAAAACATTAAAATAAGGCTTAGTATGCCTGATATACTGCCATGCCAGGTTTCCATATCCAAGTATGAATTTTTAGTTTAATAAACAGGGTTCAGTCCTATCTAGGGATATTGGTGACATTAATATCTCACCAATATCTAAGCCAAATAAAAATACGTTAAATTGTTGACACATGTGGAGGCAAGGACCAAATTTATCGCCGAAAAAATTCGCGATACATCACATAGGATAATATTATATTAAACATTACATCATAACACAAATGTCTTCAATAACAATCCTTAAACATGCTAATACTATGCAAACTTTTATATTACAGTAATTCCTTCACTAATTGAAAGTAAACAAGTTCATGAACTGTTATACAGGATGACTCTTAGTTGAAATCGTTATTTCCATACTCTAGACTGTCATCATATTAATGGACTGACATTGTTTCTTGACCTATTCATGATCAGTACAATTAATGAATGGAAGTTTATCGTTGTATGTAGATATCATTAAGAACGGAAGCTTTATACTATATTTTTGTTTTTAATCTTAATATATATATTTCTTGTGCATGTGTGTATGTCACTGAACTCCTCCTAAACGGCTGGACCGATGTTGATGAAATTTTTTGTGTGTGTTCAAGGGGATTCGAGAATGGTTTAGATTCACAATTGGATCCGGTAGATGGCGCAGTAATTGCGCTTAATGCAAAATAGCGATTTTTATAATTTTTTGTCATACACAGAGCAAACGTTCGGACAGGACAACGTCTGTCGGGACCGCTAGTTACATATATTTTTTTAATTATAAGATTTTCACTCAGTTGTGCTCTGTAATTTCCGGTCAATAGTATGAGCCACTCATGCTTATGTTTTGTTGTAGTCAACAAAAACGAGACAACTATAAACTACTCATCGTGGTAACCCATAATTGTAAGGCTCATTTCTGCAATAATACTGATTGCACCAATTATTTTTGCGTTGTCATTTGTCAACAACGAAACAGCGCGAGCATAGCAAAACTTATTTAAAATCGTGAGACTTCATTTCACAACAGCCGCTGCAAGACAACAGCTACAAGATGTCGACAATAAAATTCTAACCTCACTTCACTCAAACAGAAACCATAAACAAAACAAAACTCCATCATTCAAAACATTAAACTACCACGCTTAACCTCTCATAGAGTAAGCACTTCACACAAAACTCGAAACCACCAACACTGATTCACGTCATTCCAATCCGTATAAAAGGACTAATTAATCGCTTCACTAAGCACCTGGTTCCCGCCGTCTCCGCTCAACTCGTTCCACGGTCCTCTCAACATACACAATATAGATCCTCAAATACATTTAATGTTTTATTAAAAGTACAGAAAAATGTTGAACACTTGACCGCGTTCGTGTTACTGAAAGTGGGAGATCTAGACTGGTGGAATGACACGACACAGACTGTCGAAAACAGTGCGACGAAATTTAGGCAGAATTAAAACGTGAGCTAGGAATCAACGCTTTGTCTATTCTTATGCATCATCTTTACACAAATGGCAGCAGTTTTAGAGTTCGGTCTGCAATAATATAATAATCTCGTAATCTAATTATATTTTTCCTCGGCAGGAAAGTATTACATTGACTTTTTTTTTGCACTGCGAGCTCCGTCGATGAATCACTAGTTCGTCCGGAATAACGGCTTAATGNCAACGCTTTGTCTATTCTTATGCATCATCTTTACACAAATGGCAGCAGTTTTAGAGTTCGGTCTGTAATAATATAATAATCTCGTAATCTAATTATATTTTTCCTCGGCAGGAAAGTATTACATTGACTTTTTTTTTTGCACTGCGAGCTCCGTCGATGAATCACTAGTTCGTTCGGAATAACGGCTTAATAAAATCAATAGGTTTCTATCGACACGTATAAAATGTAAGACAACTAGATTGAGCAGTAACTAAAAGACTGTTACATAATATTTTGGCGGAGCGGAACTACAGTATCATACCTACTGTAGGTTTCAGGTGCGACCTGAAGGCAGAAAACTTAGATGTATCGACGAATCAGCATATCTATGCTGGGTGAGACGTATATACGTCAAGCGAAAAATGACGAGGAACGTCGACCCCAAATAATGGGATATAAGGCTGGGCCAAAACAGAGAGAGAAGTATCAGGAGTCTAAAAAACACATTTTTTTAAGTAATTGTACCATAACTATACTTAACAAAGCAGTTCATTCGCAACTTGACCTACTGCTCTCATCTACTCTGTACACCTCCCACTGCTCTATTGAGAATTGCAGTGATTACTGTCCCAACCTGTATTTCAGCACGCAAGGTCAATCGAATTGAACGTCGACTGTTCAAAAATACTATGACATCATTAGACTGTAAAACTAATTGACGGTACTTTTAGGATTCAGAGCGATTCTAGTTAGTGACTATTTAGAGGTCAGGGGTCGAACCATGTGACTTCAATTAAAATCTTTCTATGAAATATTTTTTAAGTGAATCCGAGAACCATCTTGCGAAGCTTCAAAATTAAATGCGTGTGTGTGAATCATTTGGTAAGAAAAAAGATTTCTCAGAATACGGTTTAGCAGTGTTTGGATTACTCAACCGTTTGTGCTAATTATTTAAGCTGTTTTGTTGACTATTTTAAAAATCTGACTAAGTTATAACTTTGAGATGACGATTTGAATATTTCTGAATACAATATTTCTTGTTTGAGGATTGTGTTAACTAACAAATCACATTGGTACATAAATTGTGTGTAGATATTAGCCATTTGGTGTACCAACTTAATTGTAATCGTGTGAAGATCATTCTGTACGTCTTCTGTGTTCTATCTTAAATATTGTGTGTGTTAGCACAATGCTCCTTTGTTTATTAAAACAAAAAAAAAATTATTAACTGTCAAACAGCAGCGACTTCTTCTTCCATTTATATAATCTATGTGTACTGTCAGTCAATGATTCTACTTAGCTCATCGTGGGCGATGGGCTAAAGACTAAACTCATAGGCCTTAACAGCAACTGGAGGTCATAAAACCAATAAAACAAGTCAAAAACATGTTCATTAAGTCTTAATTCATAGAAAAAGTGGGAGTTCTTTGATTCATTTGTGAAATATCTTATAGGCAAGGTCGACACCTCGGTCTGTTGTTACAATTGGTCGGTAAGTGCTGCGTGAGTGATATCATCGTAAATTGGGAGTAGGCGAGTACCGAGGTGTTTCGTGGATGTGTTTTTGACAGGATATAAGAAGGGACTGGTCCTTTTTTGAATTTGGTCTTTTAAGACTGATGTTGGGTGATATTTTGCTTGATGTGTCTCTGAACAAAAAATGCGTAGCATAGCACGTCTTATCCAAGAATCGATACTCACTCCAGCAGACCAATTCCAGTTATTAAAAAAGCTTTCAAAATCTACTTACTTATCTCATTTCATTTTAGGGACATTATATGCAAAAACTTGTCATATTGTAGAACAATAAAAGTACCTATTTACCGAAGTCTTTTTGTCACACAGACAAAGATTTAAAAGCGCTATTAAAAATACGGTAATTGCTCCTGGAGTAATAGAAATAATAACATAGATTGCCTTAGGCATCCACTTCGCTTTATGCCTATGTACAAGAAGTCTAAATAAAATGAAATAGATGACAACGAAATGTTTCGATTTAAAAAATATTTTGATGTTTTTATTCATCGTTAACGAGTATTTATAAGTTATTAAGTCTAAATAAGCTCAATTATAGTCAATTTCCAAACATGCCATTAGGTTTCTAGACATATTTTAAGAGCAGAATTAGAAGCTTTTTCTAGAAAACAATTTATTCAGATTGCGTGCGACTTAATGGTGCTACGGATGTAGCATCGAAGATGGGAAAGAACAGGGTCATTAGTTAGGTAACAGTATTATAATAAAGCTTGTAAAAAGAGCGTTGATTACACATATAAATATGTACAAGCGTATAAAAACAGGGAGGCAGAAACTATTGGGCTTAAAAAAAATTGTCAGCATCGCTGTCAATGGGGAAAGTGTTCAAAAGGCTGGCAGCGTTGTCACGTTGAATAGCAATGCTAATTCTTCGGACAAAGGCCAGCCCTCTGATCACGTAAAACGAGGGCCCAAAGAGGGTTTGAACATGTCTCGAAAAACTAGAGGAACAATCGGACCCCAAACCCGAAACATATCAAACATTTATAACTCACAATAAAGTTTTAAAATACTTTACCTCCTTTCCCGAATGAGAATATTCGTTTTAATTTCTTCATTGTAGTTTCTACTTAACACTTTTCGTTAAATATCACTCAAATCACCTCACAGTGTCACAGGGTACAGCATTTTCACTTGTTTAGTCCATAGACAATGGAATATTTAAATATAAACTTAACAAGAAATTACAAAGAAACCTTTCGCTTTTATTTCCCAAAGTACGATCGATTTATCTAACAAAAATAACTCAAAGAACGAAGGACCAGCTTATTCCTGAAGTTTCCCTGACTATACTGAACTTTAAAAATACAGTAAAATGCCTTTTCTAAACAAAAACAATAAACCGCAAAAAACTACACTGAAGAAAAAGGACCAACTTTTTCCTAAAGATTCTCTGCCTAAATAGGCCTATTAAACCATTCTGAATGAAAAAATTCAGGCAAACTGCGAAATATTATACGACCTACGGACATCCGACTCAAAGTGAACGTAACGCACCAAGGATGAATCGCATATGATTTGCGTATGAAAAAAGCGACCTAATAATAGACTTCAGTCTCATATCGTTTGGGCAATTACTGGAGCATTAGAGTAATGAAAATATTTGGAACGATTATAATATAATTATAATGGGAATGACAATGATGTAAACATTGAAGTTAAAACAATTGTATTTTAGGCTTTCATTGGAAGTACACAAGTTTATTTACGGGCTTTAATTCAATGGATGTTAGGTACTTAAAAAAGGAAACAGCACTTTTTAGAGAAGGCTTCTCAATAAATGGGACTTCATTAATTTAAGTGGGTCAAAGAAAAGTCAAAGTCAAAAAGTGGAGACCGAATAACCTCTGAGAACTTTAATTTTATCATTGAAGAAAAACAAAATCATCGCCAGAGTCAATAAAATTCGCGCCAAACGGCTTTATGAAATCTAGTCTGCATAAAAGTATCAACAGTAGGTATAAACATTGCAAAACTGAACTAGTTAGTAGCGGGTCATGCTAACAGAGATATCATTACTCAACTTGCGCAGATAAGAGCGATGCACTATTTTGAAGCAAGATTAAAAGCAAGCCGAAAAGACCAAAGATAAATTATGATTTTTTGGAAAATTAGGAACATTTCGTGAAGAAATTTCGAGTTTGAATGTTTTGTTTCTTCTTGTTTTTAATAACCTTTTTAGTTTTTTTTTTATTTGACTATACAAAGCTGTGGATTTCCTAACATGTAATGTTGTTCAGGTACTTGTTAATAAATTACAATGGAGGGGGGGCTCCTTTCCTATGAGAGTAAAGGAAGANGTTTGAATGTTTTGTTTCTTCTTGTTTTTAATAACCTTTTTAGTTTTTTTTTTATTTGACTATACGAAGAAGTGGATTTCCTAACATGTAATGTTGTTCAGGTACTTGTTAATAAATTACAATGGAGGGGCTCCTTTCCTATGAGAGTAAAGGAAGTCCGGACCAAAGAAACGATTAATGGATTTTGACAAAAATAATATGCTTAGAAAGGAAGAGACTATTGAAATGACGACAAATAGAGATGGATGGGAGAAAAAGACATGAAGTGACGACCCCAAATAAATTAGTATAAGGGCTTGCCTCTTGAGACACGAAGGACCAAGCAGATATCACCAAAAAGCCTTCCGTGTGTAACGAGATGAGCATAATAATTTAATAAGAGACGAAAATCGGTTAATACGATAGGTATTGTTTAATGACGTGCAAAGCGTTTTTTTGCGAAATCGATAGTGAAGTGATGTGTGGCATGCGGGCTGTATGTTGTAACTTGAATCAAAACAAAAATGCAAAGACGAATTGGCGAATACTGTTCAACAACTGTTGATTGGTTACTCACTATGAGCAGGATCAAGATTATGAATATTATCTATTAGCTTCGGGCGGGAATATAATGAAAATATCGTTAATGTCGCCGGTTGGAAGGCAACAATTATAAAGAGAAAATATTAAGCTGTTTTACCTTCTAAGTACTGAGGATTTTTATAATTCCTTGAGTTATAAAGGAGAACATACTCGTACATTGGTACTTAATGTATGAACGTGCATAAATTAATGCTGTTATTTAAATGACTAGAATGAGTAATAAAAATTGATGATATCTCATTTAGAGAAGAATTCACGTTAGATGTACATATGTGCACCACTTGAATACTAAACTGGAATGAATATTTATTAAGAAAAAAACTTATTGCACCAAACTTCTGACTCCCAAATAAATAAACTAACAACAACAACCACATAAATAATATACGAGTCTCAAAATACTTCGAAATTAAAAATCCTTTACAGTAAGTCTCAAAATTACTTCGAAATAAAAATCCTATACAGTGCATCCCCGAAAAAAACACTACTATTTTCATTAATCGAAAAACATACAAAGTCCCACTATTCACAATACTACAATCTCCTATCATCCGCGAACCATTTCCTACAAACAATACTACTTACACTATGGGTTCTATGATTCACTAAAATTATACAACACTGCTGACACGAAGAATAACTGAACAACAGTAAAAAAATCTCTAAAATTAATTCAAAATTCCAAATCCAAAGTAATCTAAACTACCCCGAAAAAAATAACACTATTTTTATTTATCTATAAAAAAAAATTGCACAAAACTGTAAAACAGGTCAGCATCCACAGCACTATGGTCGCGAATTGTTTTCTACAAACAATGGTACTGCACTACGGGTCGTACGGTTCGCTAATTGCGACTGACGGCGTGCCCGTAGATCGTAGCCCGTAGGACCGAGATGATACGTCCTTTGTCGTAAGACGTCGATTTTATTGAGCTGTAGCGGGAGCAACGGTTTTGATACTTTAGCCTTAGGTATCTAGGGACATCGTAAAGTGTAGTGTAATACCTAGATGAAGAATGGAAGAACAGAAATTATTGAGAGGGTGGAGGTTTTTATTCTCGTAATGTAATTTTTTATGGTGTGTAATAAAGAGTTTTTTATTCTAATCTAAGTACTCGCACCTACCATTAAATTAACATGGTCTAATGATATTACATACTATTTTGCTGTGCCCGTCGGATCCATAACGAACTCTTCGGTGGTGCTCGCGAATTTACTTGTACCCGGGCCCTTGACTAATGATAGAAGTAGAAACTGTAGGGTTTTAGTTGTTAGGAGTTCTACATTACCCTTCGTATTCTCCAAACGATAAGAATTCCTAAATTCTCATTCCATGTTCCCCAAATCATTAGGTATTTAAGTTACCTACCAAGAACATTTTAGAATACAATGTTCTTTTTTTAAATTGAGTGGGTATTTATGATTCCTTTTCATGTGATATATGTATTTCCTAGTTTGAGAGGCAGGGCTCACAATATCTGTATACAGACTTATGCAGCTTCTGCAGATATGTGTTTCTTTCTTTGTGTCAATAAACTATTATTATTATTATTATTTATTTTACAATGATAATTCTGACAGTACTCAGAATTTTCATTATAAATTTAATTTTGTAAAGGAATATGTACTACGTATATCTCGGAAATACAAAGTATCAAAACCACTCGTACAGTATAATGTCAAGGTGCAAATAAATAACATTATTTTTCTGTTAACCGGACGTTATAAATCTAGTAAATGGACTTTTAATTAAAACGCACTATTTAATTTAGCGAAATTAACCTTAAGGATCTCTTTAACAGTCTAGCATTTCTTTTTCCCAATAAATGCTGAAGTTCTATTACGACAACTGGCAAAAGCTTTATGGTGTCGGGTTTGGGAATTGTGTGGCGGGTTATATATTAGCCTTCACTCACATAATTGTAAGTACTACTAATACTACCATTAACCTTTTGAACGCCAGAGCATCGGCCGGCGTGCCCCCGACGCCAAGCCACAAATTCGCCGTACTTTTTGTCACATATATGTGACGTTTGGCGTACAGGGTACGAGCTTGCTTGTCATGTTTATGTGAAAATGGTGTTCAAAAGGTTAAGGAATTTCAGTTTAGGTTTACAATTGTGTATGCATGCCAGTTCTGTGACAGTAAATTAATACTTAATTAATTAATTTATACGTTTTCTTTGTTAATAAACTAAAAAAAATAAAAAAATACTTAGTTTTAATCATTGCACCTGCAATGTTATTTCTTCACCACCCTTGGTTGACTAATGAAGAATGCGTCCGCCAAGTTTAAATAAATAAATGTGCCACACAAAGACCTGACAAAGCCAAGTATCAAAACGTCTGGTTAATCAAAGTGTCAAGGTGCAAGCACTAGATACACTATAAATTACGTTATCTTGCAGTTAGGGGACATGCGACTGTTTGGTGACCACGCGACCGGTAGTAAACAATCTGAGCAACGATTGAACGAACTATTTATAGTCGTTATGTCATGAGGAAGGTAAGGGCGCTCTCTGATCGGATCGAAGGACCATCTTGGATAGTGAACGACGTGAAGATGTAATACTATTTCTAAAGTTCGTAGTTTAATTTCAGTAGGCCAATTTTGATCTAAACTAATTTATAATTATATTAATGGGGATATCTGCTTCTTAGCATTCCACTAACTTTTTACTATAACTATATTTTACGACCTAGAAATTTGACTTTGTAAGTTACTTCTATTTTTTAATAGTTCTGTGAAACTGTTTAAAAAGATCTTAATGTACCATATACTCAGAAATAAATAATTATTTTTTTTAGGATTTTTTTTATTTTACTATTATTATTATTGCCCTAATCTATTGGGGTAAAATAATGATTAGTTTTTTCGTGGTCATTTTTTATGCAAAAAAACCTTGACCTTCATTTTATTTTTTGGAAAGTGAAATTGAGGTCGACGATGGATCACGCTTGCCCAGAAGTAACCTATCCACTCCTAACTTAAAGACCCACAGGTTATCAGGACCAAGAACTCTAAAAGCATTGAATGCTAACAAAGAAAGTATAAAGTATAAATTTAATGTCTTTGAATTCTAATAACAGCAAAACTATGGCAATAGTTTTTTTTTTAAATGTGGAACTTCTATTGACTATGAAATTTTTTTCATGTCAAATGACGTAGATAATAATTATCTACTAGTGGGCAAGAGAAAAAGGCAATGCATCTCTTGTCTTCTATGTCAATTCATCACGTCACCGTGTAGGACATTATCCTTACAAATCCTTATCGTTACTAATAATATGTCATTCAAAGTATATTTATACGTATGTGTCTTATTTGTAAAATAATTAGCCTAAATAATTAAAAATGCTACCTATATTGCACCTACCACCATTCTCAGCATCACCCAAAGGTTGACTGGTAGAGAATGCCTGTGGCATTAAGTCCGCCTCTGTACATTTGTGTGCGTAAAGTGTTAATAAATAAAGACACTATTCCACGCGGACGAAGTCGCGGGCACAGGTAGTCCTGTATAATATCAATTCTATTTACAGATAGGCTACCAACTAACAAGTTGGCACTAATGTGCTATTGTGTACTATCTCAATACTTTATTGTTGTTCGTTTAAGGTAAGATAACAGTGCCAAGCGCCCTGAAGCCCTACTATAACGTGCTAATGCCATGCAATTCCGATCATGTACACGGGATAGTGCTATTCGCTATGTATAGCTCCGTCTCCCTCTTAGACGGGAATCATGATCGTTTTAAGACTTCATAGTAAGGCCTCAGAAGTAACAACTTTGTAGTTTCTTTCGTCTCTAATAGAATCTATGGACTTAGGCATCTATGTGCAACTCAAGGAAAGAGTTTTGAAGAACGCGACCTGCCGGTCGATTCTATAAACATGTCGACGTGAAGGCTTGGGTGAAGTGATCACGAGGTGAGCTGTCAATCCATATAATCAAGATGGAATGACAGCTCACTTCGTGATCACGTGACATCTTGATTGTAGTGGATTGACAGCTCACCTCGTGATCACTTCACCCAAGCCTTTATTTCAACATGTTTACAGAATCGACCGGCAGTTGTGCGCTACTTCCATACTTTGAAAACACAAATTAACTTACGTCATTAACATAAACGTTTTGACAAGACCTTAGACTGTAATTGAGTCCAAAAAGCAGAGTGGTTACGAGTTAATACTTTTTGGTTCAAAATAAGGTTTATTCCAGTTTTGTTTGCCCCGCGTAGTAAGATAGGATTATTTCAACCTTGGCCCTTTTTATGGAGATTAAGCCATTTTGACTCTATGGTGATCCAGCATCTAGCTAAATTATCTCCACACTTCATATTCTATTTTAAGGTCACCCTAACGCATCACAAATAAAAATATATTTACGTTATAAATCTTAATTCTCGACGCTCGAGGTTCAAACCGCTATTATTCAATTAGACCAATATAAAGTTGATTTTTCTAACTGATTAATTACGCAGTACGAATCATTCGATTACAGTAGCCGGCCGTGAGAATGGCACATCGAAATATAGAAAAGAAAACGGATTCGTAGAGTTGTTGTCTCTGTCACTTATGTGACCATAGACATAGAGAAATGTATTGAAGAATACCGGCGCAAAATTTACTTCTATGTAGAAAGAGACAAAGTATGCGGTCAATTCCTGTCTTTTTCAACACTATGAAATCAAACGCCTCTGACGTTGGCTAATAGAAATTCTAGAAAATCGATTGACAATTGGCGAAGATATTGCTGAACAAACATAAAAAAACCTTCAGTCGAATTGAGAGCCTCCGCCTTTTTTAAAGTCGGTTTAATAGACAACGTGACCGCATGGTCGTTTTGTCTCCCTCATATGGGTCATTTCTTTCTTTTTAACCCCGCATGAGAACGCCTTGCAGCAATTACACCAATGGAGCACAAATTACTCATTCTTTTATGGTCACTTCACCGATTGGAAACGCTTAGTCCATTCCTCTAAGTCTATGGTTATAACGGTCTCTCTCTAAAACACGATGTCTCATATTTACGGGCGGGTAGTGACTAGTGTAGTTTGTCTATGACACGTATGTATTAAACGATAAATATTAATTGAAGTGTTCTCAAGGATATCGTTTGCTCGCAAAAATTGCTTCGATAATAATGTAATGTCTATAACAATATGTTGTGCGGCCTTCTTCCTTCCATACGTTACGTAATGATTGGTGACAGTTATTTTGTCCATCGCTCCGATGAAATACACTTGGTTTAATAATATTTATTTTCGGCGTAAGCTTGTGGTGATACCTATTAGAAAACATCGCAGAAGTTAGAGAAACGGTGTACCCCGATGTGAATACAACGTGTAACAGAATAAACGTAATACCTCTTAAGGGGTTTTTGTACTCATCATTATGAACAACTTTTACCATGGGACCGACCCCGAAATGGCGGAAAAAAATCTGCGGTTCAGTACATTTTGTCGAGTTATGAGCACAGAAATGTATGGGGAAGGATTTTTTTTCGCGTCTTAAATGTTGGTCCTATAGTAAATGTTGTTCATAATGATGAGTACAATGAACCCTTAAGAGGTTTTGCGTTTATACTGTTACACGTTGTATATAAGTTACTAGCTTTTGCCTGCGACGTCGTCTGCGTGGAATAGCTACTTTGGGCAGTCATTTTTATTTAAAAAAACGCTAAAACGTATGGTTTTTTTATTTTTTATCAAGTGCTTAAATATAAAGGTTCATTGTTTTATTTTCAATAATGACGGACTCCCGTACAAACATCCACCTCCCCTTTCTACCCCTTAAAGGATGATTTCGGGGATAAAAACCTATGTCCTTTCCCGGGACTCAAACTATCTCTATACCAAATTTCATCTAAATCGGTTCAGTGGTTTAAGCGTAAAGAGGTAACAGACAGAGATACAGACAAACAGACTTTCGCATTTATAATATTATTAGCTGCGACCCGCGGTGTTACCCGCGGTTTAAAGCCTATGTGTTAATCCAGGGTGCCAGCTTCCTGCATACCAAATTTTATCAAAATTAGTCCAGCCGTTTGCGCGTGAAGAAGTAAACAACATACACACACACTCACAAACTTTCGCCTACAAATATTAGTGTGATTATAGTATGGATTTCCCTATACTGTCTAGCTGTAACCTTACATTGTGCCTAACATCCTTTCTTAATCTCACTTTGACACTTCTGCGTCAATTTATTTGTTTAAAAAAAGAACCAAATATAAAATATAACTCTCATGGGCAGAATACAAAACACAATTTTGCTTGATCCACAAAAGGTTCACATTACCAATAGGGCCAATGTA
>NDFZ01003192.1:0-24720 GCA_002192655.3 Mamestra configurata | reverse complement strand
AGGTGATCCTTCTCCAATCCAGTGCATACGCGTGGGTGCTGAGAACCTGGGCCCCACACAGTATCAACGGTACCATCAAGTTTTTAATATTTTGCTCCACGCACAAACTTCCATCGTATCTACCACGCATACGTTTTAATACTTTGCCTAGATGTTCGCAAATGAAGTGTCACGCCGTTGCGCGCCGGGTCTGCCGCGATAAGTCCAATTTAGCTTCGTCACGTACGAAGCGCGCGCGCCGTGCCCGCGAGCCACGGAGTAGCGAGCAAATGAAGTGACAATGCACGGACGCAACATTTGCCCATATTACATCCCTTCTCTTTACTATCCTGCACCATCCTAATTCTCCTCAATACCTTCGTGAACGCTTTGAGTACCTCGTCCCGAGAGGTTAACCATGTCGTACTGCCACTTCTCTTCTCCTTCGTACTCCGCGTCACATTTCCAGCCACAATGGTGGCTCCTTCTCTGTTACTGCAGTGCGTCTCTGGAACTCTCTCCCCCTTCTTTTAATGTCTTCGTAACCGGATAATTGCAAACTACGTACCTAAGATTACAAAATATCTTGGGAGATTGTTAACTCTCGATAAATTGTCAAATTAACATTTGTTCTGCAATTATACGAATCAAAATCTTCTATTCTATAATATCTCCTTACGTTCCGACCAATCAGAGCAGAAGTCTACAATTTATCCGTTTTCGTGTGATAGTTACACCTGGAAACAACGCTCTCATTGGTCTGTTCAGATGTGAGCTCACAACAACAAATACCAATGAGGAGCCAAGTTTCCAATTTAACTATCACACCAAAACAGATAGCTTGTATACCAGAGTGCTGATTGGTCGCCAGTTTATGTCAGTCCACAATTTCTCGGACCGGCACGGAGAAATTATAAACTATCAAAATGTGATGCGTAAAAAAGTATTCCAAATGTTCAGTTGACAATTTTTCGAGAGTTTACAATCTCTAAAGTTATTTTATAATTTTACGGAGTTTGCCATTTTTGGTGAGATGTATATATATATTTTTGTAAAAGTTGGTTTTGATCAACTGTGTACACACGTTTTCCTCAGTGGATAACTCTTTGGTTTACAATGATCAAAGAAAATCTGAACAGGAAAGTAATAAAAATTAGCTGTTTGTTTATTTTTAAGCATTGTAAAGATTAGCAACTACTAGTGAGCAGTGAGTGACATAACAAAAGCATAATTTTCTAAGAAACTTTGTACGTTTCAGTATTCATTCAATGATGCTATAACATTAACTTTAATCTACTTAAGTCTTGAAAGTTCACTTCTTTATCACAATTCAAGATATTTATGTTGTAAACTGCGAACAATTCTAATTTTAAATGGCACAATTGAAGTGTCATTCTTAAATTTATCTTCCATTAATTAAATTATCCTACTAATATTATAAACGCGAAAGTTTGTAAGTATGGATGGATAGATGTTTGTTACTCTTTCACGTCAGAACGGCTGAACGGATCTTGATGAAATTCGGTACAGGGGTAGATTATAGTCTAGAATAATACATAGGATACTTTTCAATCCGGGAGTATGCTCCCTTGGGATAATTTTCGACATTGACGCGACCAGAGCCGCGGGCGATAGCTTGTATCTAATACTTTTACTTTTTGGTTAATGCTTTTTCCATCTTGTATGGCCTTTATTGCTTCACGCATTTATTCATGTGTATGAGCACCTACTTTTCTTTATTCTACTCTACTCCTCAGCATTTCTGTAAGGATATATATATATTTAAATTGCCCCACACTAGGAATTTCTCCTGTATCGTGGGTGCGTTTACAAATATACCAACTCACATACACAAACAGCCAGACCCGGAAAAACTATCTGTAGGTCATTCAGTGCGGGAATCGAACCCGCGACACGCAGCACAGCGGCCAATCGCTCTACCGCCAAACGTGTCGTCGAAAATTCATTAAGTTAGAAGATAAACTTCATTAAGTTTCTTGTTACAGTGAAGGAACATTCTGGATGTACACAGTGTGTACACAACGGATCAATCCACTGTTAACAATATTAACACTACACAGGTCGAAATTAAATTTTTCTACAACAAAAAAATACGTAAGTTTCTTAGCACTCAATCATACTACATAAATCTACAAAAACAATAAGAATTAAAAAAAAAGTTTAAAAAAACTGTGACCCGACTGCGGTAAAGTAAAAGGGATCTAAAAGGTGCGAAACAAGATAATATTTCAGACAGAAAATAAATCAAGACAGAGTTACAAAATGGTCATGATAAAGCCCATAATAATTTTGCAGGTGTTCCTGGCACCCACACGGCATGTGACCACGGCTTTATCATGACCATTTTGTAGTAACCCGTCTCCTAAACCGTGCCAGAATAAAAAAACCTTTTAAAAAAACAAGCTTTATTTAAATGCACGTTTCGCGCAGAAAAATTGACACCAATATGCAAGTCAGGCAAAAACCTAAAAAAGAATAACACAGAGAGTGTTTTTTTAATACTTACATAATAAAATTATATACCTACTTAAAGATCATCAGCCATGCAAAAACAACCACATGATTAGTATACCTTAATACTGATTGAGAAGATCCTATTTAGATGCATATTGCCAGGGTTGGTTCGAGCTGGCTCGGGACAAGAAGTATTTGCGAGGACTTGGGGGAGGCCTTTGCCCAGCTTTGGGACCGCATAGCGTGAATAAAAAGTAAAAATGAGAAGATATTTTATAAACATTTCTAGAGAATTAGAATTTCGGCGTTTAAGCAAGACATACCTACTTAATAGTGTTACGAGCTTGGGGTGCGTGATAATAAAAACAGCCGATTAAATAACCAAAATGACACTTTAATTTAAAAACACTAATAGATAACAATAAATAAACTTTAAACTCACTAAATAAAACACAACTTCACCACTGATCACTTTAATCTTGAAGATCGCTTCCGAAGTATTCGCTTGTATCGCAAATCCAATACTGACTCGGTCCCGGCCTATGTNTATACCTTAATACTGATTGAGAAGATCCTATTTAGATGCATATTGCCAGGGTTGGTTCGAGCTGGCTCGGGACAAGAAGTATTTGCGAGGACTTGGGGGAGGCCTTTGCCCAGCTTTGGGACCGCATAGCGTGAATAAAAAGTAAAAATGAGAAGATATTTTATAAACATTTCTAGAGAATTAGAATTTCGGCGTTTAAGCAAGACATACCTACTTAATAGTGTTACGAGCTTGGGGTGCGTGATAATAAAAACAGCCGATTAAATAACCAAAATGACACTTTAATTTAAAAACACTAATAGATAACAATAAATAAACTTTAAACTCACTAAATAAAACACAACTTCACCACTGATCACTTTAATCTTGAAGATCGCTTCCGAAGTATTCGCTTGTATCGCAAATCCAATACTGACTCGGTCCCGGCCTATGTGCTCCTTATATAGGTCAGTTAATTCTAGAAACTTCCATTGTCGAAACATCTGGAAAGTTCCCCTAAATACCGGTCCCGACAGACTACATGTCGAGAACTCAGAATGTTCTATCATAGAAAATACTAGAAGGTACTTGACTCTACTAGTACTGCTACCTACTCGATACTAGATGGCTATAGATTTTTTAAATTAATAAAACAGGTAACGATCTACAATATTGTTCCGTATGCACTACGAGTATAAGCAAGCCATCAGGGCGGCTATCCAAGTTTTGCGCTGGTTCCGTCGCTGCTCTAACTCGATCTAACTTGGGTCATCGTGATCGTAACTTACCTGTGCAAGTTATTACTTGCGCACTGTCGTGTTGGTGGCCAATCTGCTGGCTGACATCTTGGAGTTACCTATGTTATTTCGTGGGTAGGAATGGATTTGTGAAGTCTTTCTGCTAAAGCCAAAATCAGTTCAAAAATTAAAAAATGGTGGGCTGATGATATTGTTAAAAACCGGCCAAGTGCATGTCGGACCACGCACAGTGTAGGGTTCCGTAGTAACCCGTCTCCGAAACCATGCCAGAAAAATAGTAAAATATACCTAACAAAGATACGTTTTGTTATATTTCTATGATACTTAACTATTATTAAATTACAAAGTTACAAATGCACTTGGTCATTTTCTATGGAATTATTCGGATTTTTTTACTTACCCAGTTCCATTTTAAATGTTGGTCGACTATTACTCATTAACTCGTTAAGCCTTGGTAGCGGTAACCTAAAACATCCGTTTAGCTGGCAGAGGGGGGGGGGGAGTACACACACTTAACTCCAACAAAAATTAACACTTTTAAACTTAATATTGCGCAAACGGATCCTTTGATGGAAAAATGGTTTCAGCAAACCCTCCATATTTTTTAAACGACCTATCCGACGACACCTTAGACCGTGGGGTAAAAAAATTCATCGCCACTTTACATGTGGCGGCCAGGGCCAGCCTATAAAAAATGAATTTCAAGAATTTATGTTACCACTTTGTCCTCGTGATTAATATGTATAGGTACCCATACCAAATTTCAATTTTCTAGCGCTAAACATCTCTGAACTAAACCGCGGACGGTCAGACAGACAGACGGACAGACGGACATGGCGAAACCATAGGGGAACTGAAACCTAAAAAAGTAGGGCAAGATTGGATGAGCCTCGCCAGAGATAGAACATTATGGAAGGAGATAGAGGATGCCTTCACTCACCCAAATGGAATCCACATCACAGGAAGATAACTAACCATACTAACACTAGAATAATAAGTCAAATGTACTAAAACGACAAAAAAACATTGAAATATAAATATTTTGATATACAAATAAAAAAAGTATTAATTATAAATAGTTTTGTTAGGACCTCACTACAAGCGTTCAATTTACTTATTGTATTAAGTTATATCTATAAGTAAATTATGCTGTGTTACACCGTATCATAACCAACAGCATAATATTCCCTTGAATGTTTCGTTAAATTCGTGACTCTTTCTTGTGCTTAATTAACACGGACTCAGTAGTTGTCAAAACAACGCATTGTAGCGGCTGTTGACCACGAAATGCGCAACCACTGCATCGCCCTGGCCGAAGATAGCTGCAGAACCCCGTGTGGCTTTAGTCAGTACGAGTCTGACAGACCTCTGCGCCCTCCCCGGTATGGAGGACATCCATGAGGAATTCCACACGTTAAAAAAAAGCGGCCGTTGACCAATGTATCACATCGTAGGCCCTTACTTGAAGTTTTTCTAATAAAGCGCGAAGGATCGCCGGTCTAGTTTTTGCTTCGAAACGAGTTGTGGTAAAGTTTTCAAGAATACTTGCCAGGTTTTTATTGTGCCCCTTGGGAGCTGGCTGTGGAGAAGAATTTATTATTTGTTTGGCATCGGGCGGCGGCGGCATCTGAAGCTTTATGTTTGAATTTGATCGTTTCAGCTGAATTTCGATCTCAGTGTTTTTTAAGTAAGTGTAGAGTTTATTGTATAAATTAAAACAGTAACCCGACATGTTACTGCAAGAGCCTCTCGAGTGCCTCGAATTTATTGAATAAAGTACAATAAACTAGAAGAGCTCCGGGCTTGCCATATACCTACCTATTGATAATAGACAGACAGACAGTCAGAAATACGGCAGAGAAGTAATCCTTAAAAAGAAAAAAAAACTTTTTTTTTTGAGGTCCGAAGCACTGAAAACAACTTTTGGAAAAAATGGAATCCATCTTGGAAAATTACTAAAACTGCAACTAACAAAGTTCTATAACTCGTAAAACACCCAATTTCGACCCCAGTTATCAGGGTCAAAATGGTTGCAAATTAGCTCTACACACCTTACAGCTGCACCATTAATGATCTTTGTGTTGGAACTTTGAAAATCACTATTGCTTCTATAAGCGAGGCCTTGGCCGCCTTCTGGGCACATAGGTATTGCCCTATTCACAAAAAAAACTTTTGAATTATCAGGCTTATACATTAACAAAATCAAGCATAAATACAGTTTAAATGCTGTTGTTTTAAATACTGTTTACAGGTTCTAAATTGAAGTCACTATAGAAAATTTGGGTAAAGAATCTGCTAATTAGTAGGTTAAACACAGTTTCATGAATAGGGCCGATGAGCTTATTGTGTGTTTCTATGCATATGTCACTGGAAAATAGCAAACTCTGTAAGATCATAAAATAACTTGAGAGATTGTATACTCTCGATAAATTGTCAACTGAACATTTGGAATACTATTTTATACATCAAAATTTGATAGTCTATAATTTCGCGAAGTCATTCCGAGAAATTGTGGATTATAATACAATGGCAACCAATCAATCAATTAAACTAATTAACAATTCAATGTAACGTGCTTTCGGAGGCACGAAGGGGTCTCGATATATAAGAAATGGTCCCCCATCCACGGACCAACCTCGACGAGTGTTGCTTAACCTTGAAGATCGATCCCTGCGGCTGTCATTACTGAGCTACGAGTTTCTCCATTACTGAAATAGTAAATCTATTGCATTGCGAAGGCCACGCGGCGTGTTTGAGCACGTGACGTGACAACAGCGACGGTTCGACGTGACGTGTTTATTATTATTAATGTCGTGACGTATGACGTCACACGCCTCCCCCGGTATAACGTACACGATTTAGGGCGAGCACAGACGATAGGACGGCTATTAATAAAGATTCGTTTAGATAAAGCTAATTAATATCTATTATTGATTACTATTATAAATGCGGAAGTCTGAGTGGATGTTTGCTACTCAATCACGCCAGCACGACTGTATGGATCTGGATGAAATTTGGCACAGAGATAGATTATAGGTATAATCTGTAATAGCGTATAGCCTTTTGACCCCGGGAGTATGGTCCCTTGGGATCATTTTCGATATTCACGCGCGTGAAGCCGTTGACAGAACCTAGTAGGTACTTAGGTAAATATTCCCGCGAAGGCATCTGAAAGCAGCCTAAGCAACATTACTAAAATTACGCATCTTATAGTTGGCACATGTTAGAAGGGTTTATAATATTTAATGGAATAATTTATTGAACAAGTCGTCCCAAATTCAGACGCTTCTATGATTTAGTTTAGTAGGTAACTGCATGCCCAGTACTTACGTACCTCTAAATCTTATGGTTAGTGTAAACAGTGCGAGCCAGCGTGCGAGTCAGGCTTCGGAGTAGCAGCAGTGCAGTAACTCGCATCGTTTGGCGTATTTTGCGAGTTACTGGCACGTGCGAGTTGGATAGCAATAATATAGAAATGTTGCAGTAGCTAGCATCCGAGTTACTGTAACATTTTTGGGGTTCCGTAGTCAACAAGGAACCCTTATAGTTTCGCCATGTTCGTCTGTCTGTCTGTCTGTCGGTCCGCGGTTTAGCTCAGAGACGCTTAGCATAGAAAATGACTTAAAACCAAGTGCACTTGTAACTTTGTAATAGTGAAGTATATTTTATTACTTTTCTGACATGGTTTAAGAGTCGGGTAACTACGAAACCCTACACTGTGCGTGGTCATACATACACGCACTTGGCCGGATTTTTGTTTTCACTCGCCTGCTTGCCGAGGCGCCGTACACAGTAACTCGCACTCGCTCTTTTAAATGTTTTTGAAACTCATGCATACATATTGTATATGTGTTTTACTGCATTTATCCACTTTTGTTGTTCATCACAAAACTATGCAAGTAATAGAATTGTACACCATTTGACTTTTTCAATGATGTGTTCGAGCATCCAGACATGCAATACATTTTACACTTAGTTAAATGTTATTTTTTCACTTATTTCAAATTCAAATACAAATTCTTTATTGCGAACTAAGTGTACAGAATTTTGAAGATGTTGTAGGATCTTAGAACTTAGTTGCCTATTAAGGCATTGCAATTTAAAATAGTTTATACATAGAAAATAAAAAATAAAGATTATACATGGTCAATACTACAATTTAACGTGAAGTGTCAATGACAAGTATTGTTTGCATCAATGATTCGGATTTGCGCCACCAGGTTGCAGAGCCTTCGTCGTGCACGTTCCTTATATACAACGTGTAACAGACTAAACGCAATACCTCTTGAGGGGTCATTGTACTCATCATTATGAACAACTTTCACTATGGGACCAACACTGAAATATCGGAAAAAAAATCAGCTGTTCAGTACATTTATGTGCGCATAACTCGACAAAATGTACTGAACAGCTGATTTCCTTGCGAGCGTCAAAGTTTTTAATAAGCCCTGGCTTTAGGATTTAATATTTACGTTAAGGTATAACTATTAAGTTTCTAGTAGTTTGTTTAGCTTTTGTTTCTTATATTGTGAAGGCATGCTGCTTCTGTCGCGCTACTGTCTCGCTGTTAACGTCCTAATGTGAAAGCGGCCTAAGAAACAAAACATAAACAAACTGCTAGATAGTTTAGTCGCGCGACTGTCGCCCTGCTAGAACGCCTAAATGTGAAAGCGATCTAAGAGCAGCCTTAGAAGTTTGTTTTTATCACTGCTCCAAAGGGTAGCAGTCCTGAGTATTTTATATTAATTTCAGCTTGATTTATTCAGGAGTTCCTGAGAAAAAGGGTCATATAAAAGTGATTCTGTGAGGATTCCGTTTTTGTAAAAGAAAAGAAAAGTAAACGATTGTTCCGTGGATGGGCTCCCCCAGCCACGGAACAACCTTGTTTACCTTGGGGATCAACAGGTGCGACTCTTATTAGTTGATCACAAGCTGCTCCATACTCTGTGTAACTTTATCATCATCATCATATCAGCCGAAAGACGTCCTCTGCTGGACGTAGGCCTCCCCAAAGTGTCGCCACAACAACTGGTCCTGTGCGTCTACCCACGACCCTCATCAGGTCATCGGTCCACCTTGTGGGAGGCCTTCCCACGCTACGCCACCTTGACTTATGTGGATTATCTATCGATTGGGCTCAAAAACTACTGAACCGATTTTAATATGTAAATAAATTCTGAAATCTATACTAATACTGAGGTAAAGTTTGTAAGTTTGTATGTAGGGGGTAATCTCTGGATCTACTGAACCGATTTTGAAAATTCTTTCTGTATATGACAGCCACATTCATGAGAAATGCTATAGGCTATACGGGGACGGAAAATTCCTACGGAAACGGAAAAAAACGGGATAAACGCGCACGAAGTCGCGAGCAACAGCTAGTAACTAATAAAAACTTTTGCAGAAACAGATTTACTACAATTCTGATTTTTGAATTGCAATTAATTTTGTTAACAGTACTCCTATCTGCCAAGCTTAATAACAACTATTTATTATGTATCCTTTGACGTATTGATGAGTTTCATATGGATCAATGGAACAAAAACCACTTTCATCCATCCAGTAGCATCACCGCAATGCGTTGTGCTCTCTGCACGAATGTATTGATGCGCTCTCATCTCAATCTGCATTGTCTCTGAGCTTTGATACGAATCCAAATTACTTGCTATCATCGATTGCTATTGTTTTCAAGTTAATTTCGGTATTGAACTCGTGGGCCTTTTGTTTGATTGTTAGTAACAATAGGGGGCTGGTAGCAGCTTGTTGAGTGGTAGAACCCGGTATTATTTCCGTCATGAAATGATCTGCGTTGCCCGTTCCGCGCTGTTTGTAAATAAATACGACATTTATGTTGCTGGCAATAGTCTGTTAAGTGAAATTTGTCAGCTTTGAGTCTTTTTGGTCCTTCATTCAGCCCCGGTGCAACGATTTTTCCAAACCGGGGCAAAAACTGAGAGTGGCGGGGGGCGCCACTCTCTTCCGCATTTGTGATTAATTATTATATATCGGGTGTGAAAAGACCTTCAACGATAAAGATGACCACATATTGTACCCATCTAAGGCATATTTTTTTTCTAGGCCATACCTACCTTGGTAATCGGGACATATTGAAGTTCAAAGTTCATTTTATTTTATTTAAAAAAAAAACGAATTCCAAGTGTTATTACGAAACTTTCTTCCAAACTCGCAAATTTTGGAATTTCATATCAGATAGGTTTGATTGGAGGGCCCCGGGTGTGATCCCCCTTAATTCGGGCCTGCCTCGATTACCTATTAAAACGTTGTATTAATATTATGTACTAATTAATCTCTTTAGCTTCTCCTCGAAAGTAAACTCAAGTTTAGCCGGCTAATCTTAAGTTAATTGGCCTGTTGGTCGAGTGGTTAGTGACCCTGACTGCTAAACCGGAGGTCGTGGGTTCGATTCCCACCCAGGACAAATCTTTGTGTGATGAGCATGATCATTTGTTCTGTGTCTGGGTGTAATTTGTCTATAATATGTATGTATTTAGAAATATATAAGTATGTTTATCAGTTGTCTGGTTGCCATAGCACAGGCTCTGCCTAGTTTGGGATCGGATGACCGTGTGTGAGTTGTCCCAGTATATATTATTATATTATTATATTAATGCACGGGTCATCCGCCAACCTCACAGTTTCAAAATGCAACGCAACACAATCGATAGCAAGATATAGCTACGTGTTCGTGCACAAGGTATAGGGTCGCGGTTGTTACCTTATTTTTATTCGGGGAACACGTCTATAGTTTTTATACCATTACCGTTACATTTATCTTTATTTGGCTCATAAATAATTGGATACACGTTTTTGAGATCCAACAAATAAACTGATAGACTAGTGTACCAATTCCTTACAGGTAAGCTCATCAGCGTTACATTATTGTTGAATAATTTGTACAACACTTAAAACTAGGTGAGTTCTGAGTTACTCACCGAACATAATTATAACTTTTATGTATTATTGTTTCATTTGGCAACGTATTGAACTAGAATCAGGGTTAATTTAATCAGCCAACCCTTAGCCAGGGGCGGTTGGCGAGAAAATTGTTTTGGATTATGTAGTGAAGGAGCTGGCACAAATAATATAGACATTTAGCATTGGGACTTGTGGATACTGATTTTTCGAGGAACAATAAATTATGAAAATCAATACTGGTCTCTGCAACCCCAACAACATTTTTTTATATTTTTTTGTTAATGGTAAAGCATCAAGTGACTTCCTTTGCTCTGGGTGGAGCGGGAGGGAGTGGCAGACTCTTACTGACTTTTGCGTTCGGCCGCGGTACATTTTCGAACAATTTCGCAACACTAGCAGGTCATGCCGTTTTAGAGATTACCCGGAACAAACAGATAAATAATGTGTTTTTGTTATTAGTATCATATTATGAATTTATTAAAAAGCTGTTATTATGATACTTTTTACAAACAGACATTTAATTATTTTTTTATGTATGTATGTATTTGTATAGAAGATGCTAAAGTGAGTTGGCGTGTTAACTTTTCACGTCTCGGCTGAACGGATTTACTCTCTTAGAGCGGAATCATGTGATCGTTTTAAGACTTCATAGAAGGGCCCCAGGTCCTTGAATAGGACATTTGATCGTTTTGATCCTGAGAGTATTTTTCCTTGGGATTATTTTAAAGCGCTAGCGAAGCTGGTATCATATAAGAGATACATAGAAAACCAATTTGAATAAAACGATATGATTGTGTACTACTGCAACAAATCTGGATTTATGAAATTCACTGAATTTTATAAAGCTCCATAAATGGTACATGTATCATTATTGAAACAATTGCTAAATTTAATTCAGCAGTTATTGTACTGACGAGCCTTAAGGCATACAAGTCGTTGAAGCCAGTGAACGTTCAGGGCCATACACATACAGTACTGACCGCAGCCCCGGGCAGGCCGGATAAATGGAAATTAATGGTGTTGCCGCGACCTCGGCGCCCCGACACCCTCGTCACCGTTACATGAGGCAATTGACTAATAACGCTGTATTGTCGGCATTACTGCATATGTTTGTACATATATTGACATGCCGTATGGCTGACGTAGGTCGGTGGTAGATTAAAAATAAACACATCTGAAAAATTTTGCTGAAACTTTAACAGAAGAGCTCGTGGCAGAACAGTAATAGCTGCATGGATCGATCTTTGAGCAATGCTTCCTGCGGTCGGAACGTGGATGGGTGGCCATCTCTCATATGTCGGGACTCACATCCGCGCTCCGGAAAGCACGTTTAACCGTTGTTTACAGCTGTCATTTGTTAATCTTTGTGTGTTTCCACGTTTACTGGGATGTGTAGTCATGTAAAATACTAGTATTCAGCTACATCCGGTTAGATTGCGAACCTCAACTGATTTGGGAAATGCATGCACCTGGATAGATTATTAAAAGCGCGTGGTTATCCTACTTATTGTGAAAATCGGATGTTTGGTAATCCACCACGCCCCGACGCCTGAGTGAATTTGCATGAAACTTGTCACAACAATACCTGGATAAGAAATTGTAGAAAATTCTATTGAGAAATTTCTTTACATTCACGGGGTTACACCGCTGCAAAAAAAATGCATTATAAATAAGTTTCCTTTCCTTTCTAATTTCTATCAATTTCGTTCCCATCTCATTCACATTAGGAGCGCTCCTACGTCCTGATTACGGGTCTACATCAAGCGATTATCAACCTCACCGCTGTTGCATCGGCAGGCTCAGTAAGCAGATTTACCGTAGACAGGGCTAAGAGTGCATCGCGGAAGCATCTTATTTTCTGCACTGGTACGTTTTAATCACACGGTAAGTTGGGTAAATGCCTCTATTGCCTGCTAGTGCGTTCCGCTGACAGTTTGAGAATTATCCTTTCTTTGTTGTATAATTTAAATGAAGGGAAATTGAGGCTTTCTTGACAGACTGCGACTGAGATGCGAAGGCAAAGGTTGCTTAAAAACACCTTTTTACAAAAAAATACAACTGACTTCCAAATAAAAAAAAAACATTAAAAAGTATGAAATCACTTTAATTTCGGAAGTCGTTTTTGGTTGTTTCTTCGTATTTTAACACCGACTTCCGAAATTAAAATTATTTCATACTTTGTAGTTTTTTTAATTTGGAAGTCGGTTGTATTTTTTTGTAAAAAAGTTTTTATTTACACTTTTTCGTGGTATACCACACCTAACAACACAACTGGAAAGTAACAGGAAAGCAAAACACGCGATTTCGATTACTTGGATGATATATTTTCTATTTCCTCCAGCTATTTTGATTTAAAAACCATACTACTAAACTGATTTTAATAAAATTTCTGCGTGACCAATCGGAACGTATACCCTTTCGTATGAATTCATAGTTCATAAATGACGGAGTTATAAGGTAACAAATATTAAAAAAAAAACAACCGAATTGAAAACCTCTTCCTTTTTTGAAGTCGGTAAAAAATTGTAGAATTGGCACTCTGACCTAACATTCCCAATCTGATTCTTATCAATATAAAATTACACAAAAATACATTCAAAATGAAATCAAGAACCATTACAGAAATAAAGTTAAACAATAACTACTTCGGAGTACCGAGTGAGTGCAGTCTGACATTACCCGGGATCGACATCGTATGATTACGACTTAAGGCTCCAATTGTGGTGCAAGCAGGACTCGTAGTCAACAATAAACAGCGGGGCTACTTCCGGCGGCCGATTACCGTTTCCGGCCGGACTTCGACCTCGCCGGATGTTGGTATGAAATACTTTTTACGTGAGTTTATTGTTGAGTTGGACACGAATGCGAAGTTGAACGGGAACGGAGAATGTTGCTTCTGTAATTCATATTTTTCTTACTTGCTTCAATTACTGCTTAATATAATAAAGCTGAAGAATTTGTTTGTTTGAACGCGCTGATTTCTGGAACTACTAGTCGGATTTGGAAAATTCTTTTTGTATATGATAGTCACATTCATGAGGAAGGCCTAATCTAGGCTATACGGGAATGGAAAAAAACAGGATATGCGCGGATGAAGTCTCGGGCGAAGTGTAAGTAGAATTATATTTAAGTTAATTTGTTTTTTTTTTGTTATTTGTGAAATGCTCTCGTTCATCTCACCTTATGGTAAATTAGCTTCTGACACTTGTGTCAGAAGCTAATTTACCGCGGGCGTACCTTGGCGTACCTTACTTCGCGGCAAGCCTGCTCCATTGACGACCATGGAGCCTGCTCGCCTAGGAGTAATTATAATATAATAATAAAAAAAAAAACATTCACTGACAACTTTAAGTTCGCCGATATACCTATCGTGGTATCTGCGAAGTCCCTCGTAATTCTATGAATAAAGGATGTACAGATCCTAAACCAAAACACTGACAAAAGGCTTTCAAAATAATAGGTATTTTCTGGCGATTTCTGGAATAAAATGGAATAAACAGTATTCGAAAGAGGTACCGCGAGGGCTGGTTTGAAGAAGCACGGGAGAAGAGTTCCTGGAAGGATATAAAGGAGGCCTTTGCCCAGCAGGGGAAAGTTAGGGCTAAATTAAAAAATAACCACAAACTTCAAGATGCTTGACTTCTTGAGTAACATCTATCTTTTGTCGCGAAGTCGAACCCGTACAACCGCAGATCCGTGACGCAGATAAGGTCCTACTAATTACAGTTTACTGTTCTTATAATAAGTTTAACCTTAATTGGCCGCTACATATCGCCCCAATTTTTTATGTTACCTTCAAAAAAACTAATGATGTACTTACGCAAAGCAAGGCGTTTACACAAAGTGACATTACAACAGCGATAAAGATTCAAGAAAAGTAAAAAATGTATGGGATTGAAATGCACTATCGAGATGTCAAGTGGTTAATCCCTCACATTTTGGACATAAGCTTTCGCTGGTTCAAGGTTCAAGACTGGAAGGTTCGTAGGTAAACGACGATTTTCGGTGAAATGAAAATGTGCTGCTGTGCGAAGAGAAAGTGGCGCGTCCTTTCAGGAACTCCTCCCGGCGATGACGATAGGTCAGATAAGCAGTCTATGTAAAATACAGGTACCTACCTACTACATTCGCTTACACTAGAATTCGATCCAAAGAAGATGAGAAAAGGCTAGGCAGACATACAGGATACATAATATTTTAATGTTTATTTGTAGAAAGACAACTTTTGGTCCACAGTAGCACTTAGGTCGTTCAACAAGCTTTTTGTAAGTTGTTGTGTCAGAGAATCCTTTATCAAAATAGTCACGAATATTTGTTACGACTTGTTTGCAATAACTTTATGCTTAGTTACTAAGGAACTAACAAAAAATCTTCGAATGTAATATTTACATTTCATTGGACATTGTATTAAACGTTCAATAGGACGGAACCCAATAAAAACGGTCTAAAGAACACTCGACAAGACATTTCTATCGTGGATCCAATAAAGTCAGACAAGTGCCACGGAGAAGTTCACAATGGAGTGCTACCTATGAGTGACGAGCACCACTCAAATTAATGTCAATGGTGTATCTTGAAAAAGTTAGCGACATGTTCATCTTTATTTGCATTCCAGTTTGTTTGAGTGCATCGAACGAGCCGGCAGCAAATTTAAATACAAATAAAAAACATCTGCTGCAAAATTAGAATCGCCAATCTTAATTATATTATTATAAATGAGAAAGTGAGCTAGTCTGTTTATTATTTTGATGAAATTCGATAAAGAGATAGATGGGACCCTGGCGACGGTTATTAGCCACACAAATGCGGGCAACAGTTAATTGATAATAAACAAGATACCAGCCGGTCGATTCTGTAAACATGTCGAAGTGGCTTGGGTGAAGTTATCACGGGGTTAGCGGTCAATCCATATAATCAAGATGCTACGTGATCACGAAGTGAGTTGTCATTCCATTTTGGTTATATGGATTGACAGCTCACCTAGTGATCACTTCACCCAAGCCTTCACTTCATCATGTTTACATAATCGACCGGCTGAACCGCTACATAACATTTTAATGATTTCACTCGTTCAGATTTTCAGAAACCGTAAGAAAGCCACTTACACCAAGAAGTAAGCCACTTTCGGGCTAAAAGGTGACAAGCGTCGGGATTCAGAGGTTTATGAACACTCCAGTAGCTAACTTATCCGTGACAGATACTTAGGCAAAACAAATTGAGGCACAAGGGGGCAACAATTGGCGCAAACAGAACGCTCAGGTGGAAAGGGAAAAAATTCAATTCCAATACAACAGCAGAGCTAAATAGGAAACTCATAAACCGCTTACGTTGTGTACAGAAATTTTATTACGAACCTCATTCTTTTGGTAGCGGTCTGTGTGGTAATAGAATGGCGATCCCTGAAGAAAGATTTTTTCTTTTTTAGCAAATATCACCAACTGCTTGAAATGTGACTTGTTTTCGAACAGTCGGGTTTTATTATTTAAAAGGTTTTAATTTTGGAATCGTCTTCTTCATTTCTTTATATTGAAACGCCATATGGCCGTGCCATTTACCTAATGGCGATCGCCATTTTTTTTTTTAATTATGGAGCTTGTCTAATGATACTTCATTTGTTAAAAATTACACAGCGTATAGGTTACAGGGTGTGCCAGAAATAGACGTACGTAGGTACATAAAACATACATAGACTCTAAAACAATAGGTACCTACCCTCCTTCTGTTCACAGTGGAATAATTTAAAAGTCTCTAATTTCCCAAATTAATATTCATTGTTGTTTAGATGATAATATTGCAATTAGAATTTGAACGTTTTTCATTATGTTGGCAAGTTCGTGAATTGGCAATCTAAGGGCCATTTCTACTATTTTAACCGACTCAAAAAAAAATCAATCAACTCAATTCGGCTGTATTTTTTTTAATGTTTGTTACCTCAAACTCCGTCATTTATGAACCGATTTAAAAAAATCTTCTAATCTCTCATGTGAAATCTAATCTTTCATGTGAAAGGATATACGGTCCGATTGGTCCCATTGAAATTTTATCAAAATCGGTTCAGTAGTTTGGTTTTTAAATCAGAATAGCTGGAGGAAATAGAAAATATATCATCCAAGTGAAAAAAATTGCGTGTTTTGCTTTCCTGTGACTTTCCAGTGGTGTTGTTAGGTGTGGGTGTTTATCACGTGTAAAATAAAAAAAACTTTTTCACAAAAAAATAGGTACAACCGAAATACCGACTTCCAAAAATTTTGCTGTTGAAAGTCGTTGTTTTTGGTTGTTTCTTCGTATTTTAACCGACTTCCAAAAGTAAAGTTATTTTATATTTAGTAGTGTTTTTTTATATTTGGAAGTCGATTGTATTTTTTTTAGGCAACGTTCGCATTCGGATCTCAGTTGTAATCTGTCAAAAAAACCACAGTACATTTTTGACAGATTGCGACTGAGATGCGAACGTTGCTTGAAAATAAATTAGTAGAATTGGAATTCAGATGTGGTATCGAATCAAAAGTATCGATATTGTCAATTTTCTCATCATGTATTGGCACGAACTATGTGAGAATAGCTAAAGGAAAACCATTTATCAATGGTTGTGAATATTGGTGATTACGAATCCTAATCCTTACTTAACGCGTAACTAGCTTAAACCAGTATAAATATTTATAACTTTTTCGTACTTGACTGACCGACAACGCACAGCCGAAACTACTGGTCGCAGTAAGCAAAAATTGGCATGTAAGTTCCTTGGGGAGTGTAGGGGAGCACTAAGACAGGATTTCCCGAAATTCCTACGGAAACGAAGTCGCGGGCAAAAGCTAGGTATATTATTAATGCGAAAGAGAGCTTGTTTGTTTGTAAGCACTTCACGTCTTAACGGTTGAACGGATTTACATGGATACGGGTTGACCTTAGCGTAGTATTTATTTATTTATTTAAACCTAATGTGCAATAGTGATTTATGGGCGGACTTAATTCATCAAGGCATTCTCTACCAGTCAACCTTTGGGTTAAAAAGACTACATTGTGGTAGGTTTACAACAAATAAAAATAAAAATTTAATTGAATATAATTTCGTTTCGGAAAGAATACACAAGTAATATTTATATAATACTAATAAAATACATTTATATGCTATAATAAATAAACTAATAACTAGTGTAGGGCATAGGATAGTTTACTTGTGTTCCCTTGGGATAATTTTTCGACTTTCAAGCATACGAAGTCGCGGGCTGAAGCAAGCGAAAATTGGCTAAAATTTCGTTGTCCTCTTTTTCCTTGTACCATCTGGACCAATCGTCGGCATCACCTGATAGAAGACTATTTTTGTTGTTTAAAATTTCGTTTTGCAGAGAGCCTAATTTAAACATTATTCAACATCTTTTTACCGGCGGAATATATTTTATTTTAGATTGACGACGTCTTTTGAAATGGGTTATTTAGAAATATTTTCGGTAAGTTATTGTTCTAAATATACTTATGATATTGACCACCAAAATTTATTTTATTCTACTGTATGTACTAATGACTGCTTCGTTGATTCAATCAGTTTTCCTATAGTTAAATATTAGCTTAAAATGCTTCAATATATTAATTGAATATCTTACGAAATAGCATTTAAACTTTGTATGGGAGATTTATTTTTAGTCGGAGTGAGTGTTACTTTGAGGTATTACATTTTTTGGTACATTAAGATTGTAATTATTTTTCTCTATTTATAGTCGAGCTTTAACTTATATTCGACTAGTTGCCACCCGCGGCTTCACCCGCATTAATGTCGAAAATTATCCCAAGGCAACATATTCCCGGGATAAAAACTATCCTATGTCCTTTCCCGAGACTCAAACAATCTCTGTACCAAATTTCATCTGCATCGGTTCAGCGGTTTAAGCGTGAAAATGTAACAAACATACACACACACTCACAAACTTTCGCATTTATAATATTAGTGTGATGATATAGTGTGAAGTGTGATGTGATATGATATGCCGTTTGAACGGCCCGCTCTTTTACTGCATTTTGCATGAATCTCTAAGTTTATTTTACCTACATTAAATACAGCTGACACAAACCAACATGGAAGAGGGATAAGCCTTGAAACGCGAGAAATAAGCCCACTCTCCCAAAACGTCAACATAATCGTACACATTAGTTCACATTAACTGGACATATAAAAACGAGCAGACCACGTACACTGGAGTGCAGATGAAATCACCAAAAGCGTTGTAAAAGCCACAATAAAGTTGGTGCTTTACGTGCGTGACTATAAACTTGATAGTCCATTAAATTTGCATCGGACAGCTTCATACAGATTTGTAGCACACACTGTAAAAAAATACAGAGCGTGAGTTCAACAAAATGGTACCAGTTTAATTGGCGTTGTAATTGTATGTAAAATGTTTCTGTGGTTCTTCCAGGTTGGAGAAAAATGTGCAACGATATAAGTACCTATTCTATTAAACTTTTTTGTTAATTATAAATCCATTGTATCTGCCAGGGTTGCGGAATTTGTTCGAAAGAGTCACCGCGGCCCTGGAACGCAAAGGGCTTTAGAAGGAACACGGATGGGTTTTTAGTCAGTAAGAGTCTGACACGCCCTTCCGCTCCACCCAGAGCGGAAGAAGTCATTTGATGATTTCCCATCAATAAAAAAAAATATTATGACCCTTTTTATAGATAAAATTCATGTTGTTAGCTTTATTAATTAATTATTATTACTGTTAGTTTCTAATTTATCTTACTTTTTTGTTTGTCTTGTGCGAGTCCCAAATAAAAAAAATCTTTCTTTCTTTTCTTTCTTCCAACTACAAGATTAATTTGTTGTAAATATTTCTGTGATTTTTCGTTGGAGTACTGTAAAATAAATAAAAAAATAATCCAGAGAGGAGTTCGTGGATATATGTATAATAACAGCCTCACGGGTCGATCGTCTAGGTTAAGCGACGCGTTCCGAAGTCAGTCTGTGGATGGGTGACCATCTTAACATACCGAGACTATTTCGTGCCTCGGAAAGCATGTTAAGCAGTTGGTTGTCTATTACTATTGTGTGGATTATGTGAAAAGAGGGTAAATGAAAGCATCTTAAATAAGCTGAGAATAAGCTGAGTATATACTATAAGCTGAGTAGTATAAAGTATAAGAGATTTTTTTCCAGCTATTGCTCCTATGGCTGTCCAGCGTTTCTAAGGCTCATTAAGGTTCGTATTAAGGTTCGTTCTTCGATTGTTAAGAAACTTTCTGACTTGTTATCTAGCCTATTTTGTCCCACAGCTGGGCAAAAACCTCCATCTCCTTTTTCCACACAACTCTGTCCTCCTTTGACTTGTTATCAAAAACAATTAATTATCAAAAAACTGCCCCACTCCAAACATTTAATTGCTACTTTTCTAAGATCTGAAAAATTAGAGACCATTTAAAATGCTTGCCCAAAACTTACATAAACTCAAAAATACAAAGTCGTTCGAAATAACTGTCACAGCTCGAAAATAACCATGTATTGCTAATGACCCCTAATATTACCCCTTTCAAGGAATAGGTCGAATTTCCCTGTCACCCTGTATATTTTGGACCCGCTGACGTGTCGCCCACGCCTGTGAACCCCATCATATAATATAACCTTTTCTGTGAACCTTACGTTTCTCCACAAACTGCAGAGATTTGTCTATAATACGTATGTATTTTGAAATATATAAGTATGTTTATCAGTTGTCTGGCTCTGTCTAATTTGGGATCGGATGACCGTGTGTGAGTTATTATTTTCGTTATTTTTAATTTATTTTTCTCAGGTAAGTACCTGGTATTTGTAAGAATCTCACGGGTGTGAACCAAGTTGAAGATCCTAGTTATTATTATTATTATTTGATAGTAAATTACTCTGTACTGCGGTAAAATTGTTTTCCAAATCCAGTTATAAAAAATAAAAAAATTCTAACTATTCGGCAAGTATTTAATATGGCAGCTTTTTGCAGTGTTAGGTATGTATATTTAGATAGATTGATTGCATTAAAACTTTGTATTATTATTGCGTAAAACTCACAAACTTGCATCTCTACACTCTTAAACTGGAACACTAATATGCGCTTACATCACTCGGCTCCAAACTTTATACAAATTATCCGTACAAACTCTGTAATTGACTTCACCGGTAGCTAATTTAGTTAATCAGCCTTTTAGAGGAAACTTTTACAGAATGCACCACTTCCGGGCTCGTGCGGAGAGGAGACGGGGGATAATAGGTCCTTTGCTTCGCAGACACTCATCGACTTATGCGGACAAGTTCGGAGATTGTTTAAAAACATCTGCTTTTCATTTCTCATGTTTGAGCAGTCGAAAGGAAAAACGGTTACAATTTGAAAGTGAGCTGCAATTATAATTTGATCGAATCGATTTAACTTATAGTGAACTGGGTTGCATTGCATTGTTTGCGCTCTACGAGTACATACTTGGAGGTTTACAATAAAGTATGTAAAGGGGATGTATGGCCAATTGAACCACCGGCTAAATGGACCACCTTCACAATTCACCAAATATTTTCGAAAACTCGCTACTCAAAGCGATATGCAGTAACGTGTGATCGCTTAGTGTTACCAGTAACGAGTTTTCGATAATATTTGGTAAATGTGAAGGTGGTCCATTTTGGCCTGCTGCGGTCCAATTTATCATGTATTTTCCCCTTTACATTCCCCTATGCACGCCCTTTATGTCTGGAGGCTTATTTAGTTTGATTTACCTAACTCAACAGACAGATGTGCTGCTGGGGAGTTTGTTGCGCCACTTCTTCTTCCCAGCTAAAACACTAGGAAGTGGTGACGGGCGGGCGATTTGAGGACTGTCTGTATGTAGAACTGTCCTAATTTGAATAAATGACTTTTGATGTGATTTGATTTGATCATAATGTCTCTTATAATAAATAAATTTGATAAAAAATATAAAACATTGCGCCCTGTTGTAAAGGACAAAAAATTATATTACAACAGTATTTTGTAAGAAAAAGGTGAGACTACAATCAGTATTTGGAAGCAGCACCTGTCTCCGCCGACTGACGGATTGATGGACATTGATTTATGTATCCTTTTCCTTTCTCCACCCAATAATACACGAGCCTTTACCATCTCTTTCGGGATATTTTCGCCGACTATGCTTAAATAAGAACAAAGAAAGAAATCATTCATTGGGCATAAAAAAATGGTCAACATCGCTGTCTATGGGAAAATGCCCAGAACACTGGCCACATTGACACGTTGAAAGGCAACTGATATTTTTGGACGGAAAAAAAGACAGCTGTCTGATCAAGTGAAGGGTGGACTAATCGCGCGTTTACTGATATTTTGTACCATAGGTAGAATTTGTAATAAATTCATGTTGTTCTGATATTTGTCAAACTTACTTTTCTTGCTCAAATCTTGAAGCAGCTGCAAACAGGTGCCACGTCACAAATCGGCAGAGCTTTCTTATATATAAATGACTAGCGGATGTCATGCGGTTTCACCCGCGTAGTTTCCGTTCCCGCGGGACCACGGGGATAAAATATAGCCTATTTTACTCGCTGATAATGTAGCTATCCATTGCTGAAAGAATTTTTCAAATCGGTCCAGTAGTATTTAAATTTAATCGTTACATACAAAAATACAAATCTTTCCTCTTTATAATATTACTATAGATTGCAAAATTGCTCGACTGGCAGAACAATTTATATGAAACGCGTGTCGCATTGTCGCTATGCACTTGTCGGCGAGAACTTTAAAAGTAGGCCAATCAAAATGTAACCTCATTTTATTGCTAGAAAATCGGCGCAAGAAATTACGGCGCCTAGCAAAACACTTGACTCGTGTTATACCTCTTACCTTATTACCCTAATCCAGACTCGCCAATAAAACGGCTTCTCTGAATGCCGCGACAAATAACATTGCGTATCAAAAGGAATATCGTCCAAATATAGTGGCGAATGGTCGTAAACTAAGTTTTATCTTCGTGTGTCTTCGGCTAATGTCGGAGATAAATCTGGAACGACAAAAGACCAGCTTCGGGATGAGTATGTCACGTAATTTACTTTTATAGTGTCGTCAGGGTAGCGGTATGATGGGCATTTAGGGGATTTTCGGGTAGTTTGCGGCGGTATGGAGAGACTTACCGTCGATGGTCGGGTGAGCGACAGTAAGCTCGCTGGAGGCTGTCTCTAAGGGTGAGTTCTTTGATCCGTAGTTAAACATTGGTTAACAATGATTAAATAAACTCTGCGGGATATGCCTACCTAGTGCAGGAATTCTTTAAAAAATCACAGATGTTGAATTTTTAACGAAATCCAAACATTCTAGTGTAATACACACTCTGTCCTTATTTTCTTTCTTTAATAAAATTTATTCTTATTCTAATGTTGAGCACGTTAAAACGCTTTATTCGACCAATTATGAAGTTAACTACGGAACCAAAAAATTCGCCAATAGGGTGAGTTTTTTTTATCTGTGGTTATAACTTATGGGCACCTTAATTAGTGAAACGTTAACTTTATCCATTGTTTGTGTTAACTGCGATTCATAAAACTCGCCCTAAGACTATCGGGTTTGGATTGACTTCCATGCTGGCAAATCTTAGGGCTGTCAGGAAGTTGTTTTTGTATTTATCTCAATAACTGCCGCCCGCGGCTCCACCCGCGTGATTGTCGAAAATTGTCCGAAGAGAACCTACTCCCGAGATAAAAAGCCTCAGTCGTATCCTATATGTTATTCCAGACTATAATCTACCTCTGTGCCAAATTTCATCAATATCCGTTCAGCCGTTCTGATGTAATTGAGTAACAAACATTCATTCATCCATCCATCGAAACATCCAATCATTCGCATTAACAATATTAGTATAGATAGTACCTATAGAAAACTATTGTATAGATAATATGAACTGATAAGAGATCAGTCAATAGGTAACTAATACAACAAATACTTTGGACTAAAGAATACGATTATGTAGGTAGTACATTAACTTGTTTTTCAACACAAAATGTAGATAAGAAAGACATGAGATTCTTTTCATCTTAGACATTAACCCATTTAACCATTTGACTGGCCTGTTGGTCGAGTGGTTAGTGACCCTGACTGCTAAACCGGAGGTCGTGGGTTCGATTCCCACCCAGGACAAATCTTTGTGTGATGAGCATGGTCATTTGTTCTGTGTCTGGGTGTAATTTGTCTATAATATGTATGTATTTAGAAATATATAAGTATTTTTATCAGTTGTCTGGTTGCCATAGCACAGGCTCTGCCTAGTTTGGGATCGGATGACCGTGTGTGAGTTGTCCCAACATATTATTATTATTATTATTTTAATCTTACTGATCAATCATTTAAAAGAGAGTTACGAACTAGCTCTGCTCGTCAATGATTTTCATTATGTTTTTCAGCGCTTTGTTTAGCCGTAGACAATTACCATGAAAAACAAACAGTTTCATTCGAACCTTGCAATTAGTCGGTAAGCCAATTATTGAAAATAACCCAATCAGGATTCAGGAAACGGTTCGCGAATAAGTGACTCAACAATTTCATCAGATTACACGGCGTTGTACCAGAAGCACCAGTTTCGAAGCTTTAAAGGCACGTTTCTATGCATCGCTCGTACCTTTAGACGCTTAACAATATGACTCCATGAGCTATAACATTTTAGGGCGAATATTAACCAAATTGGATGAGCCCGTGACAATACGCGACTTCCTGGGCTTACGGAGAGAAGGGAGGAATTCAAGGTTTTTTTATAGTTAGGTACATCTGTTAAGGGGAATAAAAAAAAAATGTGTGTTTGTAAATATAATCATAAAAATATTTATTTGAGACATGCACAGGATATACAAACGAAAATAGAATACGTATTCTTTTTTCATTATCATCCGAATGACGTCTACTGCTGGAAATAAGCCTGACAGGAAAGGGTTGCCATAATCGCCACGCTTGGCAGGCGGGTTGGCAATCGCAGTGTAGCTGTTTGCAAATGCTGCTGCCCATTCTATGGTCTGTCCCTTAGTCGTCTCTTACGACACCCACGGGAAGAGATGGGATGGTGCTATTC
>NDFZ01003191.1:0-18866 GCA_002192655.3 Mamestra configurata | reverse complement strand
AATATTAGAAAATAGTCACTGTTTTTAGATAGATGGCATTGATACCTCATTTAGTAACATTCATGAAAATTTTCGTTTAGTAACGGTTTTACTTTAAAGGTGCAATATGTTCTATCTGTATGCCAAGTTTCAGCAAAATCCGTTCAGCCATTACAACGTGAAGAGATAACAAACAGATAGACAGAAAGAATTACTTTCACATTCATTTATAATTTTAAGTATGGAGCATGGATTTAAAATATTTCATAAATTACCTACCTACAAATAGTATTTTCAACAGTATTTTCAACAAGTATTTTCTAAAGGCTACAATTTAAATGCGTACCAAGTAAAATATGTTAACTTCAAATAAAATAAACCCACTCTATACCGAGGTGCCTTAAGAACAACGTTTTAAGTTCCAGAATAATTAAACACTCATCAGAATAATTGTACGTGTTGCATTTATATTCTTATTGCCTACCAAAATTGATAAATGCTCACTAAATCTTGTTTCCCTGAAATACAATATTACTTCTGTTACTAGGAGAACTTGAATGCAAGAGCGAGCTAAGCGAGCTCGAGACTTGGGGCACCCCGACTCGGACAGGTTAGGTTAGAAGGGGATGGCGGGATCTAGTGAGCGAGCGAAGCGAGCGAATCAGACCGCGCTATCCCCATTGCGGTTGTTTTTCGCCTTTTGGTGAGCATTTATCCATTCTGGCAGGTATTTCGAATTGTTTGGTAGTAAAATAGGTACTTTTGAAGTAGGCGTTTAAACACAAGCCTTTTCTAAAGCACTAATTAATGTTTTACTCACACATACTACAGTAATTAAATTTCCTCTCAAGAAAACTTAGCAAGATTTTCTCGAGTTTCCTTTACTTAAATTATAATCTCATCCTCTTAAACCGCCGTGTTGGTTTCCACCATCAAAGTAAATTACATTCTCACATATTCTGAACCGTTTCCGACCCAATTTTATGACGTCCACCGATTTAGGTACGATGTTAATGCGATGGTATCTTCTTCTTTGATTTACATATTTTCATCGTATCCCTTTGAAAATCTCATTTATATGTACTAGTATGATAGTTGAAGAAAAAGTTTATTTAACTGTGGTACTTTTTCCTGCATTTGGATTTTCACCAATATTTGGGTGACACTTTTCCCATACTCTGTACTACAATCATCATCATCATCATATCAGCCGAAAGACGTCCACTGCTGGACATAGGCCTCCCCCAAGGCGACGGGGAGTTAGCCATAATCACCACGCTTGGCAGGCGGGTTGGCGATCCCAGTATAGCTGTTGCAATGCATAGAGAATGCTGCTGCCCATTCTCTGGTGAGTCCCTTAGTCGCCTCTTACGACACCCACGGGAAGTGATGGGATGGTGCTATTCTTTTACGTCCGACACCATACAGAACTACTATAATATAATCGGTTCTTTTCTTAATCGTACATTAAAATCTTATACTTAAATATAGTAAACAAAATTTGTTTACTTACTAGTCTAAGATTTTGAAAACTTTTGCTTTATAATAGTGGTCAGTGGGTTGTCTTAGGGGAAATGTGTCTATGTCCGTCGCCCCCCATTCATCCGGACCCGAGGTGGCGGCGCGTAGTGTTCCCGTGCGCCCCTCTTTGACGTAGCGAGGGGAGTCACCTCACTCCCCCCGCCGACGCGAGGTGGGTGCGGCACCAGTCGGGGATTGCGGAAGTCGCATACGTTCCCGCGATCCCTGGCGTAGGTGGAAGATGGAACACCGGGGTGGTTTTAGTCAGTAAGAGTCTGACAGACCCCTCCACCAGCCCCAGGGTGGAGGATTTCCATGAGGATTTCCCCCCGAAATAAAAAAAAAAACAAAAAGGGGAAAATGTGTCTATGTCTTCAATCCATTGAGGCGCTAAGGTTACAACTCCATAATATTTTTTTTCAATGTGCCATCATCTTAGAATGAAAGAAAAAATCGAATAATTTCCAGAAAAAATCCGTTACGTCCCGACAAAACCCGAAGAAAACCGAAGACCATCACTGTCCAATCTTGGTTTATTTCTGTGTTGTCACCCGTCACTTTTTTTAATCAACGTGTCGTGTATTGTAAAAACTTACGCCAAGTTGTGAGATCTTTTTAAACACCAATTTGGCGCGCCCTCTTTTTTGCCAAAACATCAATCAGTACGTCTTCGCTTCATAAAATTGAGTTCGATGTTAGATCATAAATAGAGAATGGACTGAGCAGTACTAGTTTTTTTTTGTTTTCATTGATNAAGGGGGAAGGGCAATGGTAATTTTTTAAGTTATTTCATGAATAACTTCAAAACTATTTTTTGTTTAAGTATGGAAAACCCTCACGGTAAGCCCTTTCATTTGATATGTAAGACGTTACAGTAAGAAAAACTTTTTTTTGAAATTTTCTAGTTTACCCCGCAAAAGTGCTCATTCTCAAAATTTATTCATTTACGTAACGCGTCCGCGTTCGGGTCACAGAATATCATATGTGTGCCAAATTTCAACAGAATATTCGGAAAAAAATTACTGTGACAGACAGACGGACAGAAAGACAGATAGACAGACAGCCAAACAACCGAGTGATAGGGGGTTCCGTTTTTTACGTTCCGTTCGAACCCTAAAAACTAATTATTATTAGGTACTATTTATTTATTTCGGACAACAGTGATCCATATGTTTATTAGTAAAAACTTACACACTATGTTAGTACACTAAATTAGGTGCAAATACACAATTAGTCAAATCATTCGAAATTACATATTCAATTTTAAATTACAATTTCATAAAATTATTATTGAAAATTAATTTTTGTAGGCTAGCTCACACTTTTCGTCCCCTTTTGACTATTATGCCTGGATAGTAAACGCTCAGTTCATTCTCTACGTCTATATTAGATCATCTACGAGTTGTTGAGTCTTTGGAATTTTACAATTTATCGGCATTCCTTTGTTGTGAATCGGCAGCTTTTGTTTTTAGAATAGAACAGAATGTGTCAAAGATATTTTAAAAATAGAAGATGCGAGTACTCCATTTATTTTTGAGACTCTGTGAATCACTTACCAAGAAATTTGTAGTGGTAATGAAAGAAGCTTTTTAAGTGGATTACGGAGTTTTTGTTTAATCAATCAATCAGAGTAATTTTGTTTTCATCAATGAAAAACTTCTCTTGAANTGTAGTGGTAATGAAAGAAGCTTTTTAAGTGGATTACGGAGTTTTTGTTTAATCAATCAATCAGATTAATTTTGTTTTCATCAATGAAAAACTTCTCTTGAAAATTATTACTTAAAAAAGTAAAAATCTTCACCTAAAAGTAATTTAAACTTTGTTCAGACCGTTTCTCTGTGGTCTTAGGAAAGGCCGATCTTCTCACAAAAATATTTGAAGTTTACAATACTTTTACTACACGGGTAGATCGAGGGTGAAGCTACTCTTTCCGAAGTCGGCCCGTGGATGAGTGGCCATTTGTCACATGCCCCTTCCGAGCCTCGGAAAGCACGTTAATCCAGTCAGCTAGCTTTCAATTGCAGGGACTAAGAAACCCATAATACGCAGTTACTGGGCTGTGCACAACGGATACGTAGTCATCATCTGCCTAGCCTTTACCCAACTATATTGGGGTCGGCTTCCAGTCAAACCGGATTCGGCTGAATACCAGTATTTTACGTGGAGCGGCTGCCTGCCAGACCTCCACAATCCACTTACTGGGTAACACGGTACTTCTTGGCAAGAGTGGAGTCAGATTCATNGTCGGCTTCCAGTCAAACCGGATTCAGCTGAATACCAGTATTTTACGTGGAGCGGCTGCCTACCGACACAATCCATTCACTGGGTAACACGGTATTTCTTGGCAAGACTGTAGTCAGATTCACTGGCTTCTGACAATCCGTAACGACTGCCAAAGATCTACAAATGACAGCCGGGACCAAAGGCTTAACAACAGATACCTAATCGCTTCGTATAAAATCCTGGTTGGCATCCGGTTACATTGTTACAGTTGGAAAAGTCTAACGCAGAGGAATGCTAAATCATCGTTATATCTAATTTACCCACTAATACAGCAACGAGCAGTAACTATTTCACCGAATCTCAGTAAAACTGTCTGAACAGCTGTTTCACGAGAATTTAGTACTAATCATTCACGCACCGGTTTACCCAAACGTTTTATATCTACGTTCTACGAAAACGGTTAATTTCGCATAGAAACTAGCGAATACATAAATCTTAGAGCAACATTTTAATAATATTTGCGAGGAAATAAATGTCATCGGCCGCCATTTTGGCTTTTGTTTCAAAGGACTTGGCTGTCATTTGTAGTGTTTATAAATCAAAGGGGATAATTTGCGTGTCTTGTTACATCGCTTTGGTTAAGAATATTTTTGAGTAAGTTTTTCAAGGTAAGATGTCTGATTTATTTATGGGTTCTGCTGTTTAGAATAGTTTTGTTGCTAACTGACGAATATTGTGATAGAACAATGTTTTTTAGTCAAACAGAGTTTTGATGGCGTTGATCACAAGAGGTCTTCATGACCAAAACAACTTAAAATGTGTATGTCAACGGAAAATGGCAAACGCCGTAAGATTGTAAAATATCGCTTGAAATTGTCAACATTTTTTTTATAAATGAGACACGGATATATTGGAAACTAGGTATTGAATTTGGATGGGATTTATTCTATACAAAACGATATTTTCATAATAAATCGAGAAATTATTGTCTAATCAAGATTTATAACAATCTTAAGGAAGCATTTTCCGATGACATATATTTGAAACTTCGTGAAATATATTAAAACATGGAACATTAAAATAAATGCGTTTCATTAATTGGCTTCGCTATAAGTAAAGTAATTATTAAGTTGGAAGTATCAAGCCCATATGAAACCAAACAACATATTATTTTAAATTAATAAAAGTCCCCAATTTGTTTTAAAGCAATAATTAGCTCGTTTCATTTCAAGACAATATTTTTGAATCGTTCAGTAGATTCAGTTGTGCCTCGGAAATCACATAATTATAGTCGTTGGTCCCGGCTGTCATTTGTAGATCTTAAGCAGTCGTTACGGATTGTCAGAAGCCAGTAAATCTGACTCCAGTCTTGCCAAGAACTACCATGTTAACCAGTCAATGGGCTGTGGAGGTCTGGTAGGCAGCCGCTGTACGTAAAATACTAGGATTCAACTGAATCCCGTTTGACTGGAAGCCGACTCCAATGTAGTTGGGAAAAGGCTAGGCAGAAGGTAATGAACTTTATTATCATGCTATTGTAGCAAGAAATGTTGTTTTGTGTTAAACCGACGAAATACTACCTACCTACTGCTAAAACGACTTTCACATTTCCCCAAGATTTTCCTGAAAAATATAATCCACATAAATCAAAACAGTCAAGCTCCGTAAATAATCATTAAGACAAGTGTACAGAATACTGACCCAGCCGGTACACTGTTAACTTGGCTAGTTACGTCCAAGCTAAGTGCGTTACTGTGTCCGCTTTGTCGCTACACGTCAGGCGCACGAAATGGGACAGCCGATATTTTGTCCACATTTTTCGTATATTGTGTTCGTTTGCAATTTGGTTGTTTCGTAATGTGTGTGTTACACTTGGGGCCGAATAAGTTTGCCCAGTAAAATAAAAACATTTAACTAAATTATTTTATTTTTTTCAGGATTTATATTAATTAAATTATTAGAATCTGTAAAGCCTTTGTTTTTATAAATGTTCTGTGTTTATTATGTGGTGTCGGCACGATGAAGAATGTTTAATAAATTAATAACAACTTGTGTGTTTTTTCAGCTGAAATCAGTCAATCAGTGTATGTCGTCTTAGTTTTATGATTTATATCTAAAATGTAGACACATACTTTTTTTACTACACTAGAGTATTTTTATTAAACACTTTATTTTATAGCACAGTAGTAGTTTAAGCAGCATATCTTTATTGATCAGTCATCGCAAACTACACTCGAATTTAATGAGCGTCACTTAACGACATCATATAAAATGCTGTCGTCTCCTTAAGGAAAGGATGACCAAAAACTACACAAAGTTGTACTGAAAGTGACAAAGTACTTACAGTATGTCGTAAAAACATTGATCTTAATTGTTTGCCATAAATTAATTTAGTTTTTATTGTTTTACTGTGCCAATAAACTTATGAAGACGGTTATTGGAGTTGTGATGTGTTTCGTTACTTTTTTTTTTGGTAATATTTAGTTTGGGAAGACCCCTTATTCCATGAAATTTAAAAATAACTGGCAAAAGGTGGGTGTTCTATAAGTACACTCCTTACTAATTCTTATTGTCAAACTGACTTGTTACTATGCGTGCTTGTGTTTTCTGGTAATCTAAAACCCAAAACAACAAAAATGTGGAAAAAGGCCAAGTTCCTATCTTCAAAAATTCGGCCTATAAAAGTAGTGAGATCAATATAATAGGCCAAGATTTTCAGAACTACAGAATAGTCCATGACTCTAACATGTTTTTTTTTTAAACAAGTGAACAGAGAGCTTGAATCTTTCCTGACCTCTTAAAAATAATGAAATAACAAAAATCTTTATNTTGTGATGTGTTTCGTTACTTTTTTTTTTTTTGGTAATATTTAGTTTGGGAAGAAGTTCCTATCTTCAAAAATTCGGCCTATAAAAGTAGTGAGATCAATAATAGGCCAAGATTTTCAGAACTACAGAATAGTCCATGACTCTAACATGTGTTTTTTTTTTTAAACAAGTGAACAGAGAGCTTGAATCTCTCCTGACCTCTTAAAAATAATGAAATAACAAAAATCATTTTTTTTTTCTTCTAACGTCGATTTTGCAATAAATTTAATAAAATAATCTTTTACTAAGTGATAGTACTAAATGATCAAAGTTTCATCCAGTTGTGACTACTACAAGCAAAGTTATGAGGAGGGTAAAAACAGCTTGAAATGTTTCGTATACACTGCGTGCGTTAGGCCGGAACTTATTGTATATCGTATACCTGATAACGCCCAGAGTTGCGGAATTTGATCGAAAGAGTCACCGCAGCCCTGGAACGCAAAGGGCTTTAGAAGGAACACGGATGGGTTTTGGTCGGTAGGAGTGTGACACGCCCTTCCGCTCCACCCAGAGCGGAAGAAGTCATTTGATGGTTTCCTATCCCTAAAAAAAAGGGCCAGAACTTGGTCTGGCGCACTACCGTGCGCCCTATATTGTATATGTGGCAAACGACCACTATAGTTCACATTAGCCCTGAGAGGTGCAAGAAATGGAGAGAGGCTTTGCCCTACTAACCCAGCAGCAGGATGACGCATACTGACAGTTAAAGTAACGGGTTGTAGGTAAATGTGGTAACAGTAAACATTTAGTATATCAGATATTATGAGAAAAAGTGCGCAGGTAACTTATTCTGTTGAAAATAAACAGTTAGTTTTCTAAACATAATTCTGTTCTGTAAATCATAATTTTCATCCGTAGACTCATTTTAGAAACACACATAAATTATCAAAGTAATTGGTTTCTTTCAAAAACATAACATAACATTAAATATACGTATGACATATACAATGAAAAAGGACAACATAAAATAAAATTTTCCAAATTGCCCCAAAATTTTGACATTACTTTTTCCCGCGAAAACATGGCTGCGATCATAAATTATTTATGAAATAAAGTTTCGTTTCAATATTTAGCACTCTATTAGATATGAGAATGTTAAATTGAATGTCTCTTGAGCAAATAATCTTCGTCTGGAGTTATTTATTGCTTTCTTTGACTTTATTCTGTTATTTATTTGCTTTCCTATTCATTTATTCATATACTAGAGTTCGTACACTTGTTTTTGTATGTAGGAATATTTTGTGTGCTGACAGGTAAATATCGTGTTGAGTTTTTTATGGGTTTTGATTTTAGGATTTTTTACTGCAAAAAAGGTAGTTTTTTAGATTTTTTGTATCGAGCTTTAGTTTTTATAGATTTTATAACATGTAGGTACTTATGGCAGTTTTGCAAGAAACACAGGACCGGTCGATGTCACGACGTTTGAAGGTATCCCAATAGTGGACGTCTTTCGAGTGAAAATAACCACGATGATAACAATAATTTTGAACGATAAATAAAATTACATTTTAGGAGACTGCCAGCCTGCCAGGGTTGCGGAAATTGTTCGAAAGAGTCACCGCGGCCCTGGAACGTAAAGGCCTTTAGAAGGAACACAGATGGGTTTTAGTCAGTAAGAATCTGACACGCCCTTCCGCTCCACCCAGAGCAGAGGAAGTCATTTGATGATTTCCCATCCTTAAAAAAAAGGAGAATTCCTTTTTATTACATTGTTCTGTTATAAAATTAATCACATCATTAATCTTTAATCTACCTAAAAGAATACACAGCAAAACGTTTTTAAAAATAAAACCATTTGTATTATTCTTTCTCCAAGTAAGTAAAAGAAATGAATTTGTCTCCAGGGTAGACTGGCGGACCAACCGCCAGCACTTTAGAAACAGTCTGATTCAAGTGTTGTTGGCGCCTATTTTTAAGATTATCCACTGAATAACTATTCTGCGACTCTCATTCTTTCTTATTAAATGTTCCCCAACACAATTTAAGTTTCTTGAGCTAGTATTTTGTTTTTTCATGGTATTATTCCGCCGTTTTGATCTAGCTAGTTTTTTCTGAAGTAAAGGTCACGACGAGTAGATAATCGTGATAAAAGTTTGAGGCATTTTACAAATTACGCAATTTTGTTTCATATTAAAAGAAAATGAATATTTTTCTTGACTAACCGTTAATAGGCTATTCATTTGAACAGNAATTACGCAATTTTGTTTCATATTAAAAGAAAATGAATATTTTTCTTGACTAACCGTTAATAGGCATTTGAACAAGAATGTTATTATGAAGATTATGCCTAACTTAATTTTTGCTTGGTTTAAATAATTTTCTAGTAAAAACAAGTTGAAATAGAATGTTTACTCGTGGACTGATTATTATTTAAGGTAGTTAGACATAATTCCGTCGAAAATAAGTTGCTATCGAATCAATTTGTTACTAATTAGCGTGAATTTAACTTTGTAGCACTTTAATGGTTTTGTTAAAACTATATTGATATTCATTCTGATTAATTACGACGGTAGTACATTAAAACCCTATGATTACAATTAAGTTATATTTGTATCAAAAAAAAAAATATATATATATATTAAGTAACATTATTTTGTAGGAAATAAAAGACTTTTTTATTTTTATTTTATTTATTTATTAAGTGTATCTTTGACGAATAAAACCAGCCTCTAATTAGAACCTACAATATTTCTCCCCCAATAAATCGTAGACCACTTCTCGCGGCCTCAAGTGTACTCAATAGATTCACAAGGAAGGTAGTTCTCCTTCGCTACTGAGTCGGTCAACATTTGCTGAGTATTACATGGCGTCTGGAGGACGACTGAGGGGGGTATATGTGGAGGGGGGGGGGGCAATGAACTGAGTAAGTTGGAAGAACTTTACTATTATCCAGTTAGGCTAAGTTTGTCTGTAGACCATGAGTATGGCGTATGATAAAGCTGTGTGAAATACTAGCTTTTCGCCGTAGCGGCATCAATGCCGCCACAAGAAAAACTAAGAAACAAAATTTGTACGGCAACAAAAAGGACCGCAGCGCCATCTACGACGAACTAACAACGATATCCTGCATCTCGCAAGCAAAGTACTACGTGCGATTGGAACATATACAACAGTCCGAATTTCAACTATCGTCAGTTGCCCACCAGACACAACAACCATCTGGTAGGAGGATCCTCCCATTTTCAGTGGAGGTGTTCGGGACTTTATTCTTCTTACCGAATACCTCTATAAACTTACAGGAACCGTGCATTTTACTGGGATACAAAAGTGGTGAAATATGTTTCGTATTCGGATTACGACAGCAAATACTTACCTCTTTGTATACAATAGCAGATACAGAACCTCGTCCTTAAATATGATCAAGGTAATTTTTAAGGGGTTCTGTATCTACTATTAAGCACTTATGGAACATCCTGTAGAGAAGCTCGTGTCTAAACAAAAACAGCCACACGGGTCGATCGTCAAGGTTAAGCAACGCTTGCCGAGGTCGGTCTGTGGATGGGTGACCATCTTAACATATCGGATTCCTCAGTGCCTTGGAAAGCACGCTAAGCCGTTGGTCCCAACTGCCATTTGTAGATCATGGGCAGCTGTTACGGATTGTCAGAAGCCAGAAAATCTGACACCAGTCTAGCCAAGAAGTACCGCGTTACCCAGTTAATGAGTTGTGGAGGTCTGGTAGGCAGCCGCTCCACGTAAAACACTGGTATTCAGCTGAATCCGGTTTGACTGGGAGCCGACTCCAATATAGTTGGGAAAAGGCTAGGTAGATGATGACTTATGGAACATCCTGTAGATACGAAACTATTATTTTATCCAATTCCACATTCACCTACCCACAACACACACGCACTTTAAACACAGCTAGAATAGGAAACTGATTAGCAACTATGGAACATTTGATAGATAGTCATTTGTTTATATTTCATTTCTCGATTAAAGTGAGAGTACTCTATTTATAGTCGAGTGTGATTAGTTCGCGAGGCCACTAAACCCTTAGCGCTAGTGTATTAATAGATATTGATTCTGATTTTATTATTCACTATCTTCTGCCAGCGGCTCCGTCCGAAAATATTCCCGATATAAATAAGTAGCATATCCGCTATTTCACACTATAATCTATCTTTGTGCCAAATTTCATTCAGTTCCGTTCAGCCGTTCTTGCCTAATGGAGTAACAAACGTCCATTCGACTATCCAAACTTTCAATTTATAATAGTAGCTAGTAAGAGTCCAAGATTAGTATAAGAGTGCCGTATTTATAGTTGAGTGTTATAAGTTCACGAGGCCACAAAAACCCTTAGCGCTATAGTATTAATAGATATTGATTTTAATTTTTAACCGACTTCAACAAAAGGAGATCTCAATTCGGTTTAATTTTTTTTGTTTTTATGTTTGTTACCTCATAGCTCCGTCATTTATAAACCGATTTGAAAAAATCTTCTTTCATGTGAAATGATATACATTCCAATTGGTTTCATAGAAATTTTATCGAAATCGGTTTAGTAGTTTGATTTTTAAATCAAAATAGCTGGAGGAAATAGAAAATATGTCATCCAAGTAAACAAAATTGCGTGTTTTGCTTTCCTGTGACTTCCAGTGGTGTTGTTAGGTGTGGGGTAACACTAAAATAGAAACATAAAAAAAATTTTAACAAAAAAATAAACCGACAAAAATACAACAAAGTATAAAATAACTTTAATTTCGGAAGTTGGTGTTAAAATACGAAGAAACAACCAAAAACACCGACTTCCGAAATTAAAGTTATTTTATACTTTGTAGTGCTTTTTTTATTTGGAAGTCGGTTGTATTTTTTGTAAAAAAAATGTTTATTGTGTATAAGGACTGTCGGAGGTCATACATGTGTAAGATTTCCGCACTTCAATAAGAGATTTATTTTCCTATTTTTTTCTCTAGGGCCAAAAGTTCTACTATAAGCCATTTCAAGGTTATCCATTGATTACCGGACACCCTGTATAAAAAAAAACCTTCTGTTACTGGTGACTAACTGACAGACAACGCACAGCCGAAACTACTGGTCACAGAAAGCTGAAAATTGGCATGTAGATGTCCTTGGGGAGTGTAGGGGAGCACTAAGTCTGCCAGGTTTGCGGAATTTGTTCGAAAAAGTCACCGTGGCCCTGGAACGCAAAGGGCTTTAGAAGGAACACGGATGGGTTTTAGTCAGTAAGAGTCAGACACGCCCTTCCGCTCCACCCAGAGCGGAAGAAAGTCATTTGATGATTTCGCATCCTAAAAAAAATAAAATAAGGGGAGCACGAAAGGAGGATTTCCCGAACGGGAACGAGAAAAAACATGATAAGTCGCGGGTAACAGTTTAACGTCCAAAACAAACATGTCTTCCGCAACTACTTAAAGCAAATTATAAAGTGAAGCAACTAAATGCAAAAGCGGTGTCGTCTCGGAATAGACTCAACCCGCTGATTCCCTAGGCAGTTGTTACCCGAATAGAGTACAACAACAGTACAACAACAACCGACAACAGTGATATACGGTGATCTTCTGTTGTTTGACAAATAGGGGCGATTATGACTGTTCCCGTTTCAGAATAGGTGCGTAATTTTGATGTATGGGGACAGTGGCTTTAGGATTATTTGTACTGAGTTTATGAATTAGGTAAAATGTGTCAGACTGTGTATTATTGTCAGCCTGTTGTTTCAAGGGAATAAAACATTCTCGTTGAATTTTCCAGTCGGTGTTTTCCCTAAAAAGTTTCTTAAATGAGTTATTGTTTGAAATTTTCATGGGTATACAAATTAATCACGCCGATAAAGAGGTAAAAAAATAAATTTGAAAATAAAAAAAAATTGATTTTTTTTTTTACGGAACCCTACACTATGCGCGGCCCGAAACGCCCTTGGCCGATTTTTATTCCTATTTATATAGGACCGCATTTGACCATAATCTCACCTGATGGAAAGCAAGGATGTGGTCGATGAAGGATTCCCTTGCCAAAAAGTAACCTATTTACTCTTGGCTTAAAGTCACAGACGTCGGCAGGAAATTCCACTCTTTAGCTAATGCGTAGTTTTATGCGTTTAGCTAAGCAGACAACCATTTTTACATAGAACTAGCTTTTGCCCGCGATTTCTTACACGCATCTCCTGTTTTTTTCCGTTTCCGTAACAATTTACCGTTTCCGTATAGCCTGTAGTATACTTTATCAATGTAGTTATCATATACACGAATCATTTTCCAAATCCGACTGGTAGTTCCAGAGATTAACGCGTTCAAACAAACAAACTCTGCTGCCCGCGGCTCCACCCGCGTGATTGTCGAAAATTATCCTAAGGGAAGATATTTCCGGGATAAGAAGTATGTGTCCTATGTGTTATTCCAGACTATAATCTACCACTGTGCCAAATTTCATCAAAATCCATTCAGTAGTTTTTGCGTGAAAGAGTAACAAACATCCATCCATACTTACAAACTTTCGCGTTTATAATATAAGTGGGATATAGATTTTTCGTATGCGTTCATTTTAGATAAATTTTCTGAAAACGTTGTCGCATTGTCATGTTTTGGTTGATATTCATTATACACACATTATATACACATATTGGTCCTGATATTCAATCTTACTGTCGAAATTCTTCAAATATATCCTTTATAAACTTCCTTTAACTTTCCTTTGAGTCCTAGATTTAGTAATCCAAGAGGGATCATAAAACAGTCGATTGACACTCTAGGCAAGTTTATATATAAAGGATCCTCTTAGCCTAATGACACGTTAACCGGAAAACCCTACCCGTGCGGGTTTACATCAAAATCTTTACGAGGAAGCACTGAAGTAGCCAGGAAATATAATTTGCTTGGAGCAAAAATCTCTAGCTTAGAAAAGAGANGAACTTGAGGCAATTGTGTCATTATTTTTTATTGGGATTCTAGAAATGTTATTTAGGATTACGTTTCTAAAGTTCAAATGAACAAAAATAAAAAATAATAACCACAATAACCGAAAAATGGTACAGTTTGATCAAATTTCTAGGTTTTTCTTAAAATGCCCATAATTTTCAAACTGCATGGGATAGATTTTTTTTCAGATTTTTCTCGTGATGGTTATGATCAATCCTGTCACCCCGTTTCGGCTTGACGTTGAGTTTTGGGACACCCTGTATATAAAGGATCCTCTTAGCCTAATGACACGTTAACCGGAAAACCCTACCCGTGCGGGTTTACATCAAAATCTTTACGAGGAAGCACTGAAGTAGCCAGGAAATATAATTTGCTTGGAGCAAAAATCTCTAGCTTAGAAAAGAGACCGAAAAAAACAAAATACCTAATAATCATATATAGTCATATTGTCAGGAGGATCTCCTTTTATTTTATTTTTTTTAATGATAAGAAATCATCAAATTACTTCTTCTGCTCTGGGTGGAGCGGAATGGCGTGTCAGACTCTAACTGACTAAAACCCATCCGTGTTGCGTTCCAGGGCCACGGTGACTCTTTCGAACAAATTCCGCAACCAGGAGGATCTCCTTGGCTGCAGGTTTCTGGCAGACAAGATAGCTCTTTGGAAGCGTCTGGCAAAAAGTAAAAGAGAATTTGAATTTAGAATATGAAAGTATGTTTTGTTTTTATATGGGACTCCTGTACCAGCGCTCGTTTGAGGCAGATGCCGAATATATTACGAAGTTAAATCTCAAACAGTTTTATATTATAATAATAATAGTAAGCAACACTAGCGTGAGTCCGCTAGTGTTACAATATCATACATTTTTGAAGAGTGAATTCTATTTCTAGAGAATCCATAATGATTGGCGTCTTCCTGATGTACAGCGATCATCGCGCGATCGAATACGCAATCGTCGCGGTATCGTCATGAGCGCTACAATCCTCGTAACATTAGAAATATCATGAGCTTGTCTTTATTTTCTAAGGTCGTTCTAACAAGCGCTACAATGCACAATATCCAGTTTGCCGTCGAAAATGAAAAATGAAAATTGTTTTAGTGTCTTCCTTTTTTTTTTGACAATTTTCTGTTTCAAGTGATACACGTGGAAACTTATAATTGGCCATATTTTGTTTAAACTTTTAGTAACTGTATTTGTATAGCTGTAAGTTCTCCTAAAATAAATAAAATAAAATAAAACATTAACATGGATTATAAATAAGACATCACCAGTAAGTGATTGGTAATACTTGTGTTGGGGCTATCTCGCTCTTGCCCTTAAGCAATATTAAGACTATTATATACAAAAGTTTACTAAAAATTAAATTTAAGAAGAAAAAATAACAGTAAAAATGACTTATAAACTAATTAGCAGCTCGTTGTGTAACTGTAGTTGTATGCCGATGTGAAACAAAATGTGCGTCTTATTTTTAAACAGGGCATTAAATGAATAAATTTTGAGTAATTTTCACAATACAACTACGCACACCCATTTAATTATGGTCCTCCACGAATAACTCTAATTCATTAACTATTAAGTAATATTATAAACTAATACTGTCTAAGTAAGTAAATTAATGTAAAAGGGTACGATGAGGCTGGCATATCTTTGATAAAAGCCCCTAAACAATAAAAGTAAAAAAAAAACTACGCACACCAGCGGAAACGTGGAAACGCTAAATGCGAAAACCGTCTTTTTAATCTGTGGCGGATAACAAAAACTTCTTTCAAATGAATATCTCATTGTGTTGGGGAACCATAACAAATGCTCACCGTGCAGCGGTGTGGACGCACCTCTACGCCAACTTACTTCGATGTCATGCAGCGATGTAGATTGCAACGACATCAGATAATATTTTAAATTAATTAACGAGTGTATAGCGTTAGCTGGGAACAACAAGTGGCACATGCGAATTGCTAACTAAAACAGAGTAAATTGGAATTTGGATGTGGTACTTACAAATATTTGGATTTTTGGTTGAAAATCTCTTAAAAGTTCAAAGTCTCCCACAAGGTGGAGAGATGACTTGGCAATCCGCTAAATGCAAGAAGCACAGGAGTGATCTATGTGGTGACAATTGCGGGACGCTATGTCCAGGAGTGGACGTCTTTTGGAAAATAATGATTTTCTGGCTACAAAAGTTACTAAACTGAAGAAACTTCCATGAAAGCATTGATCTCTTTTGTACGCTTTTATGAATATGATTAATTTATTTCAATACTTTTGGTATGAATTTTCAAATATCCTAATAACCTTTATTTGTAACAGGCAGCTCTTGTGTAAAATTTAATTCTTCTAAGCATAGCGATTTAGGTTGTGCATTTTCTGTCTGTGAATTTAAGAACTTTATAAAGTAATTAAAAATTCTTTGGTACTATCTATGGTAGATAACTTAGCTTTGCCAGCTCCTCTGTGGTAGGCGGTGACCTCTCACTGCCGGCCGTAGTTCATGCTATGGTCGGCGGTGAGGAGTCCTGGGACGCGGTGGTCTCCTTCTGCGAGACAGTTATCGCGCAGAAGGAGGCTGCGGAAAGGGAGAGGGAGATCACAACCGCTCTCCCTGCCCGCAGCAGGCGCATCGGGCGTCGGAGGGCATACGATGCCCTCTTTCGGCCCCGNGATAACAAAAACTTCTTTCAAATGAATATCTCATTGTGTTGGGGAACCATAACAAATGCTCACCGTGCAGCGGTGTGGACGCACCTCTACGCCAACTTACTCCGATGTCATGCAGCGATGTAGATTGCAACGACATCAGATAATATTTTAAATTAGTTAACGAGTGTATAGCGTTAGCTGGGAACAACAAGTGGCACATGCGAATTGCTAACTACAACAGAGTAAATTGAAGTTTGGATGTGGTACTTACAAATATTTGGATTTTTGGTTGAAAATCTCTTAAAAGTTCAAAGTCTCCCACAAGGTGGAGAGATGACTTGGCAATCCGCTAAATGCAAGAAGCACAGGACTGATCTATGTGGTGACAATTGCGGGACGCTATGTCCAGGAGTGGACGTCTTTTGGAAAATAATGAATTTCTGGCTACAAAAGTTACTAAACTGAAGAAGCTTCCATGAAAGCTATTGTACGCTTTTATGAATATGATTAATTTATTTCAATACTTTTGGTATGAATTTTCAAAAATCCTAATAAGGTTTTTTTATAACATGCCCCTGTGTAAAATTTAATTCTTCTAAGCATAGCGATTTAGGTTGTGCATTTTCTGTCTGTGAATTTAAGAACTTTATAAAGTAGTTAACTTCCTTTGGTACTATCTATGGTAGATAACTTAGCTTTGCCAGCTCAAAATCTAGTCGTTAAAACACAAAAGATACTCAATACACTCGCAGGATCGACATGGTACCTGAATTCTGTTCCACGGGCGGAATCTGTAAAAAATATGGTCTTCATCATTTGGTAAGGGTATACATCAGCAGTCATCAAGCTATTGTCCCTAAAGAAGAATCTTCAAACAGACAAATATGGATTGGGAGCGTTTATACCCCTCCAAAATATTCCTTGTTTACCACATCAATGTCTGCAAGATATTAATTAAACCAACACGTCTGCAGGGTTGCAATTACGTCACAAAATATAACAAACATTGCTGTCAGAGAATATTCTACCATTTTGCTGCCATACTTTTTGGACAGTTCTGCAGTCTTTGCACCTTTTTGTACAGACAGGCTTTTGTTTCGAGTAGTTGCTCCATTTTGCTTGCTTGCCAGTAACGAGTGATTTATGCTTGGCCATGTATAAACGAGGCATGGCTGACCACGCATGCAAAATGGTGCTGTTATTTCGTATGTAACAAATAGTTCACTGTCTGTTGTTGGTCGCAAGCGTTTCTGCTGGGCAAGTGGTTTGGGCTAAGCATGACGTAACCATATCATTGTAAAAACATATAAATATCTAAAAGAGTGTCCGTGGAGTTTCATGCACGTTCTTATCCATATAAATCTACGTTTTGGAACGAGCAAATAGCTCCATCTCTTTTGATTGACCGACCTTGACAATTCAAAAGTGACGTAAATGGTTTAATTGAAATAAATGCTTTGAGTTTGAGTTTTTTGAGTGCATAATTTGGTGTCGTGATTTTTGCCAGGTTGTGGGAATAAGTTCTCTCCTATAACATGTGCATAACTGGGGAAATGTGGCTGAGCAGTGTACACCTTTACTTTTGGAGTTTATCATAGTGTAAAGTTATGTGAGAAACACAAAAAGATTCACTTCAAATATAAGATACTAGTTTGTGCCCCCGGTTTCACTCGCGTTCCGCATTTTAATTTCAAAAAAAGGAAAGCCTAGTCAAAGCCTATAACCGTCTCTAGGATCCCAAATCAAATTTATCAAAATTGGTTTAGCGATTTAGGCATGAACTAAATCAGTAATTCACTTTTGCATTTTAAATGTTATGTATACTGGCTGTTCCAGATACTTCTCGAACATCCTGTATACATAACATTTCAAGAAATACGTATTTTTAGGGGTGGTATTCTGTTACTACTATTCGGTAAAGAAAAAAAAAACGACAACAACGACAATCAACCTCTTAAGCAGTCTGATGCAGTTGATGGCGTTTATTTTAATTCAGTAACTGTATCAGTCTGCTTGAAAAGTGATGTTTTTGGAAATTTTTGTTTTTTTTTTAAGTTATAGTTAAAAAAAAAAAGTAAAAATATTTATTTTGATATTGTTCCCTTACTGTATAACAGTGACAGAACACCACCCTTAAATATTACCACGCACTTCTAGAACACGCTGTGGTTGGGATATAATTCATGCCTATATTAAAAACATAATGACTTCGACATTCTATAATAAAATGTTCAAATTTCGATCCCCCGGTGTTGAAACTTGAGCCGTGTTATTAAGTTTTTCAATGAGGAAAATTGATTTTACCATGACTTTTAATATTGCTAAAGATATTCTCGGATGACCCATTTAATATCACTTCCGAGTATTAGTGACGTGCCAATTAAGGAAAGCTCTTAAAGGTCAACTGAGATAAAGTTCGATATTGGTCCGATGCGGAAATTAATATTTTTCTATCGGCACAATTATAACAGTTGCGTGGGAAGCAAAAGCTCTTCACCATTTTTTTAATTACATTCTTTATTGGTTTTTCTATTTACTGCTGATGGTAAATCCTAATTTATTGAATGCAAAAGTGTTCCTAATTTTATTCGATTGTTACGCTTCATGCTTAAATCGCTGAACCGAATTTGATAAATTCTGGATAGATGGTACTTTGGAGAACGTTATTAGCTTATTGCAGTCATGCCATTCGAACCTGACCTATCCGTGTCGGGGTGCCCTAAGCTCCCTGTGTCATATATTCCGCTATATTAGACCAAGGTA